>JABWIB010005185.1:20946-32279 GCA_016617825.1 Platyplectrum ornatum
CATGCAGGGAGAATACTTTAGTTTTGCATGTTGCACACAGATACTGACCAGCGTTACTGTTACACTGTTATTAGACTTGTGCTAGGAAACATCAGCTGTCACCTGTTATGCTGATTGCAACTAATTAAATTTACCTCCCCTGCAATTCAACATGGTTTTGCCCATGAGGGTAAGTCATGAGAGTGAAAAGCTGATTCTGGCCCTTTGGTTCAGAATATATTCATTTGATATTATAAATAAAGAGCGATGTGAAACTACACACTCTTTCTGACCAAAAGTAGAACCGATGGTTTTATTCAACTGCTTATCTTCTCTCCTAGAAAAATAGTACTAGAAAAACAGTACATGGAGTTAAGATCAACAGTGAAAAAGACACAAACCTGCACCTTGAACAGCCGGAAGTTAAATTTAAATGAACATGCTTAACGTGTGTATATAAGCATAAAAAATATAAATCAAATACTGGATAGTACAGGTAAGATATCTTGGGTCTGACTGTTAATGATGTAAAGGGGGAATATGACGGATTATTTGTTTTTTCATTTTAAGGAAATTAATATATATGATCTAATGTTAAACAACAAGGTATTTTATTTTTAGGTACAGGTCACAATGCCTTATTTTGAAAAACAATAGAATGAATAGCTAAGCTAAACAAAAAACAACAAACAAACATAACTGCCGCCTACCACAATGCCAGGTCAGTGATCCATCCACAGCCAGGGGAGGAAACGGAAGTGAGGGAAGTGGAAGGGTAAGGAAAATGAGTGGGGGGGGGGGATACCTATGTAGATACAGGGTCAATGGAAATAGTTGCTTAGTGTGAGAAGGGAGGGATTGTATATAGGCAGACAGACGTGGCACTAGGACTTCCCGATTGGATAAAGTCTTGGATATCTGAGTACCCTAGAGCGTGACATGAAGTGGTTCAGATTTTTAATAAAAGGATCTGATATGTGAGAGGGACAGGGACACAAGTTTATGTATGACTTTGATATTGTCTGCTTTCTTAACAAAGACAGTGAAGCCATTAAGTTCATGTTTCAGCTGAGTTTCTGTAGATGCATAAAGCTGACTCAACAATGGAAGTGGTCAACAAGTTGCTCGCTCGTGGAATGTAATACCCAATGCGTCTAATTCAGTTTCCATACATGAAAAATGGCTTGAGTGAAACATGCATTTACTTAGGACGTTTCAATGAAATATAAATTGAACATATGTGTTTAGTGTTGAGCTCTGAGGTTCAGTACATTCAATGAGCTGTTTAAGGAAACCAGATCATGCCACACAAGCCATGGAGGCACCTGGTGATACTCAGTGGTCACACTGTGATATGTGGCTTCCTGATCCTATCTTTAGCCAATAGTCTGTATTCCCATTTGTTCTCTTGTTACTTGTTTGCTATTTAGTTTTATAGGTGTGGAGTCTGCTTCTTTGCATGTTTGTAAAACTACAAGATTACATCTCTTTCTACTTGTGGACTTTAACCTTGTTAAGTATTAATAGCATTGTTGGAGTACAAACTAATGCTTTAGAATTGGTAAATAAGGCTATAAAACCAGTTCCATGAACAAAATTCACTTCAGAACAGTTATTGCAAACATACACATAGTTTCTAGATAAGAGTTTTGCTGTAATATGGAGCTACTTAAGAACATTTTTTAAATACCTATATTTAATATATTGACATTTTTAAGTGGCGTAAACACTTTTTGCTTATTATGAAATATGGATATTTTAGTTCTTGTATTATATTCTATTAAGACGTTTATAACCAAATAAAGTCTTTTCAGATACAATAATCAAGTAAAATGTTTGGATATATCATAAGCACTGGGCAGCATTATAATAGCAGGCATGGTGATAATGAAGAGCTATGAACTGTCATTATAACATTAAAGGTTAGAGTTCTAACACTAAAATAATGAGAAAACCGCTGAATAGTAGGTCAGGATTTGGTACAGAATGCCTGTGATTCCTGAATACATGAAAAGCAATCATACATATTCCATATCCACTAAAGCAAAGTATTAGAAAATATTACTGAACAAATAACAGCATGATAGTAAGATGAATGTACAGCATTGCTGCAAAGACAAAACAGTCTAAAGTGTAGATGTACAATAGTGTTTTAAAAATAGTTGATCACAAGTACATTATTGAAAGTGAGATTTTATCTAGAGACACTTCTTTATAAACTGTTTTTCAGATGCTTGTTACCCTCTGTGGCCAAATACTTTTAACACATGTTGATGTATATGCTTAACTACTAACTTTCTGGAGCCCAGTCATATCAAAAGTGCAAGAACATCACAAATGTGCAGATTTGTTTATTGATTCTGTCATATGTAAGCAATATCTGGGAACACGCACCTCTCTGAAGCCATTTTCAGTTTTTTTGTGCTCTGCTTCTACTGCCAGCAACTCCTGTAACACAAGATACTGAAATGTCAGATGGTGATATCAGTTTATGATTACATATCCAATTTGTCATCTATCTGCCAGACAAGCAATTACTTTTCACAAAGAAAAGCAACACCTGCATGTAAGCTCAATAGGCTACTCACTTCATCTTTCTTGCTGGATAATTTAGAAATGTATTTATAAGGGAAAAGGTATACCTCATATTACATATCCATGTGATTGTTCACTACTGTCAGACAACAAGGCATTTGAAAAAATTACAAGCCATACGTCTTTGTGATGCCAAGAAAACATATCAGTATATAGAGGTCAGGGGCGGTCTCGGCTGCATTACCTTTTAGAGTCTTAGGGGTATATTTACTAAGTGGTGAGATTGGAAGGTGGGGGTGTTGCCCACAGCAACCAATCAGATTTGTTCACATTCTCCAGTGTGTAAAATGAAACTAAAAGCTTGAATCTGATTGGTTACTATGGGCAACATTCCCACTTTCCAATCTCACCGCTTGGTAAATATACCCCTTAGGGTTGTGTCTCTGGTTGCATAGTGAGGCCACATAGTCTACAATGTACATAGAAGGTCATTTCAGATAACTGATGAAGCAATTCACATTAACAGAATTAGTTATAGAGGGCTCCTATGGGAATACTGCAGAACCAAATCTGATATATAGAGTTACCAGTTGGTGTCATCAGTTATTTTTATCTGCTCTAATCATCTGATACATAAACATTTAATCTAGTGTATGTTCAGTCTAATGCATGATTTTTGTGGATTTGGGCTACAATTCGTCTAGCGTGTGGGCAGCCTCTTGACACCGGAAAGGATTCCCTAGCTGCTTCCCCGCTCCCCCGGCGCTTCCACTCCTGCTGAAGAGGAAGTTGTTCTATGAATGACCGGCCCGTGCCCTGTCCATTCAGCCAGGGGTAGCGGGGGAGCAGCTCTGTGGTGCCCAGCCACGGCTACCGAGAGGTAAATATGGGGCGCTTCTTTTATTTCTATTTTATACAATGTTTCTTTGCGTATTAGAGGAGGCACTCAAATTGGCCCCAACTGGTAAATGTCCAAGCTGGCAGCTACACCTCCGTTTTCGGACTTCCCCATCTCGCTCCTTAATATTGACCTAAAGCTTGTTATTTTCCTTTCTGTTGGATAGGAGATTTGTGAAGAAATGAAACACAAGTATTAAGAATCACTTCTATGCAGAACTGTGGGACACTTTATTTACAAATGATTTTAATTATAATTATAAATGCTTTAAGTAAATATTTCTCCTGCCTGTGCATAAAGGTTGTTTGTATAATAATCGTGATAATGTGACACACCTGTTCTTTCTGGTACAGCAACTGATGTTCTTGTTGAAGAAGGTTTTCATAAAATGTGGAGTATGACTCAAAGTTACTCTGCTCTCTCGCCATGATGTCACAAGCCAGTGACGTAAGACAATGTTCTAGATGCTCCTTACTGAATGTCACCTAGAGTAGTTAAACAATCAAGGCAGATTATTGCTGTAAGATACATTGAAATGTTCCCAATAGTGTCACATTTAGATTGCCACCAGCACAACTTACATTAGCAGAGCTGTCATGATGCTCCCTCATTAGTTGCTGCACAAATCTTTCAACAATTTGTGGCCTAACAGGTGAAAAGTTTTCCTTCATGGCTGGTTTCTTCCAAAGCTCTACATACAAAGACAAATCAAGTAACTGACAATGTTGTAGCTGTGTTGAAGTAACGTAGTTTATAAACATGAAAGTATCACGTTGTACAAAAGGACAACATTTAAAAGGCCATATTTTGTGGATTGACATTTTTTTCTTTAACGTGCATCTTGCAATACCGCTGCTGTAAACTTCCACGGTTCTGATTAGATTGGGAAATTTCTATCACCTTATAATATAAGATCAGAAATGTATCAATAAGTAAGATATATAATATACACTATTTCTCAGTTCCTACCAGTCGGAACCCCTCTTCCTTCTCTGGCCCTCTCAGACATCACCAATGTCATCTCTTTGGCAATCTTCTTTTGTACGTTATGAATCATATCACTCTCAAAGCTTTCCATTATTTTCTGAAGCTGTAATTACAAAAGGCAAATAAGACCCCAAAATGCTAGGCCACTAATTAACACCAAAATTGCTATTATTCTTTTATCAGTAACCCCATAATTATTGTTAAGCATGCTTTTCCATGCATGTTACTAGGTTTACAGTTGGAAATAACGCTGTCATTCCTTGTCCTCCATGACTAATATGTGGTAGCTGTTTAGCATCTGTTTATTATGTTTTTATGTTTAAAGCTATTTTGCTTCTATGGTATTGTACAATAATGTGGATTTGAATTAGTGGAACATATTTTGATCGCTTTATGTATATTAAATAAAGAAATCAATGCCATAAAAAGCGAAAAAAAAAAAAACCCATGAATTACAAGCAATACATAAAAAGAAGTAAAATGGAACCTGGTTGTTACTTTCTTTACAGTATTTAAAAAAGATTTAACACTGTGTGTTATTTATTGTAAAAGTGTTATTTTTTTTAGTAATTGAAATAATGAGTGATTCTTATAGATTATTTCCTCTGCTAGTACCTAAACCTAGTCAGCCATACTTAGAATACTTGTAGTGTAATAGCTGTGAATGTTAAATGATCTTCCTTGTGCTTATACCTCCCAATTTCTCTTCATTGCACATTAGTATTCTGTGACTTTGGGGTCCTATTTAGACTGGCAGACCCATTTCAAAGAGAGGTTGTCGCCACTAACTATATATATTTGAAACTAATATATCTGCTATAATGTGCATATTCAACAAATTGTTATCTTTTGCCCCTTGAAGTACTTTAAAAAATTGTGTTACCTGTCGAACTCTAATTTCAATCTCAGAAGCACCTTTGGGAGGAAGTACAACCTGAGATCTGAGAGTCAGTCCTTCAAACTCTTCTTCCTTGCCCATTTTTTTGGCAAATGCTTTCATGGTAGGGTAAAAGATTTCATCTCTACAACAAATAATGATTCAGAGAAATGGAGATCCAGGAGCAGGCATTGGTAAGAATCCATTCAACAATGTACAAATCTGCAAAATGCCTCAAGCATGATGTAAATGCTGCAGACAGTGAATCCTCAAGGAAAAACAATGATCTGCAGACATCACTTAGCACTATTGTTATGCCCCAAACAAATAGAGTAATACTGGATGATGAGATTGCATGGTGCAGGCTATCATAATTGTATGATTATTGCTAAAGGACTAATACTAATACTCACCTATACAGTTCACAAAACTGTCTATAGAGATGAACCGTATTGATCTCCTCTACTTGTAGTTTCAATTGTCCCCATTTCTCCTTGAACACTTCCAATTGCTTCCATAAGATTAGAAAGGATTTCAACAGTTTGTATTCGGATATTGGGTCTTGAGATGTTGACTCCAATTTTGAATTTCTCCTCAAAAGTTGTTCTTCACTTTTAGTAGATAATTCTGCCTAAATAGAAATGTACACAAATCCTATGCAATATGATCATATAACAGTAATCATTGATCACCATCACTGGGAGACACCTAAACTATTATTCAGTGTTTTGCCCTCCAATCATAAAGGTGTATCTTTCTGGTAACACATAATTATACATTTAAACAAGAGAAAGAATAACTCCCAAATGCCAATGACAGTATTCTTATCTTACCTGGTTGGTGTTCTGGTTTCCCACAACAGCAAATGAACTGAATGTATAATTTCCTTGAATTATGTCCTCCATTAAAAGATGTACCCCAACAAGCTCTCCTTGGGCTATATTGCGTTCTTGATCAGTCATGTCACATAAACACAGCTGGTAACAGATAAGGATATTTATTATCAATTTCATAGCTTGCTTGTATGGCACTACGGGTTTTTTAGTCCCTGGCTTATATTTTTTTTATAAAGATACAAGTCATACGACAGAGGACCTTGCTAGTTTTGCCTTTCATTGCGCTCTATAGACCTCTATCCTACACATTTATCAGGAAGTTTTCCCTGCAGGCTGGTTTTTGTTTAATATAGCACTCTTCGTACTGGATAAATAACGGCTAATCTAATGGGACAGAGGGTGTCTCATGTCCTTGTATTCTTCTAAGTGTTTATATTAAGCCTGTTTCTTAAAACATATATAGATTGTATGTATATATATATTTATATATATATATATATATATATATATAGGCACTCACCAGACTAGTTGAAAATAGTTGTTGAAGTAGGTTTATTGCAATAATGCAAATTAGTACATGTCCAACGTTTCATTCACAGTAAATATCAAAATCACATGATTGCATTTATAAACTGTATTGTCTCTATTCTTTGTTGGAATCCCTTTTCTAAATTTATTTGTTGAACTGTTATACTGTGATCATTTTGTTGACCAAATTCACTTAATTAATAACAAATTCATATATAAGTCATTATTAACTATTATTTTATTACACGTTATTAAACGGATGAAAAAAACTTACACCTAAGAATAAACAACGTTATCTGAGCAGGAACTCTGATTGGAATCTTGCAGGATATTAACTTAAGGGCACTTGGAAAGAATAGCATGTGAGTAAGTAATGATCAACTGGTCTATTTGCATAAAATGCTAAATGCCAAAAGGTAAGATAAACCACTAATATTTATAGAAACAGACTGAGAGGCAGTCTTACAAACACATAGCAGATGTTAACATTGTGAATTTCCCATATAATTCTGAGCTGTGATACTGACCAATATATGGCCCTACAATAAACCACATGTATTACATTAGTTTCATCTAAATAAATACAATCATGATTGGATAACATTATATATGAGCCCAATTTAATGACATGGGACATTTTACCTTTAGTGTTATATTAGTCTCATATATTTTGACACATATTCACAGGATCATGTGTGTTTGACTTAAATCTACCAGCAATACTGGACTGTTACTGAGAACGTACAAAGCACTGGACAAGTACCCAGTATACGTCAGGGCTCACATGTAGCCAAACATGTTTTGTATCTAGCTAATATGCAATAATATATAAGCAAAACATTACACCAATGCACATGCACTGTTGCTAGTGTTTATCATAGAAACTTTGCTGCAGAGATAAACATTTGCACACTGACAAATACTGTCACAGTAAACGCAGTAACAGAGCATGCACGCCCATGTCAGCAAGTATTTGATCAGGGAGGACAGTCACGTCACAGAGCAATGAAGAAGTAAACAGAAGGAGTGTAATATGCTCAGAAGGAGAGTGTTAGGTAAAAAGGTTAAGCTAACATTATTCTAGTTCAGCAACATGGGTACTGGGTAAATGTGAAATCATAAGGGACCTAAGGGAAATGAAATAGAGAGTGAAATGCTTTCACATTTACCCAGTACCCATGTGTACTTTCTCTATATTCTTTTTATAGTTTGCTTCCTAACCAGGAATGACAGGAGTCACATGTTAAAGTATAACTGAAGACAATTTACCTGCATACTGTATCCAATGATATGAAGACCATGAACTGCCACTGGAAAAGCTCCTCCATCAGCCATAAAAGTTCTCCATGGATAAAGCATAAATGACTACAAAAAGATGATTTTTTTTAAATAAAAAAAAAGAATTTCTATAAAGATATAGTTATGTTTCTTATATGGCATTTATTGGTTTACAGTAAAAACATATAGGCCAGGATCCAGACTACTGCAAGTCCTGTGGTTTAGGAGTGTGTATACCTGCACTCTAAATTCCCCTATGTATGGGAGGAGGATGACCATGTACCCCTGTGAGTAAAGGAATCCACAAAGAGAACCATACCTTAAGCCAGCCCTTTCTGTAGTACAATCTGTATACCACCCCGCACCCACCGTGTGTACAATCTGTGCACACACTGCCCCTTCCAGTCCGTCGTCTAGTTTTAGGTCTAGTTCTAGTTCTAATTTCCACTCTCCCGACATGGCAGAATATTACCTACACCAAACCCCGGATTAAAATGTTCAAGGTACCCATGAGGCAACACAGCTTCAATGTCAGTCATGGAACAATTATGATGCAAGAATACAATGGAATGGCAAGATACAACCTCCTTATAAGTATGTATTTGGATACACATCAGTAACACCAGTAACACTAGCTTATACTGTGCACATATGGAATATATTAAATAAGTAAGGTATGAAAAAACCCAATAGATTTGCTATTGTTTGTAATATAATAAGGTAGGGAGTTCCAGCTCTGCAATTGTCAGATTACATAGGTTATAGTCCTTCAGTCTGATCATGAGACTGAAGTATGCACTTGACTTATCTAGCTCAACACCTATCAAGATAGGGGCTCCTGGATGCCTGCTGAACTTTATAATAAGCAATAAACACTGGTTAAAGCTAAGTATCATTCATATGTTTTACATATATTCCTAATAAACTATAAGAATTGTGCTGGGTTGTCTTATTTAAATCCTGGTATCCAAACAACATTCCTGTTCAATCAGGGACATGAGCATATTTTACAGAATCTTATATATATTCCTTTCCCATCCCAGGAGTACCCCAGGAGTATCAGCATTATTTGTTATTTTATGTGATTATACTGTTTATACACATGCCTACACAGAAAAAACACAAAGATATTCTGTTTGTGGAAAATACCATTGCATTGCAACAACCACAAAGTGTAGTTAAATAGAAAGTTTCGTTCCTCATCTTTTGTAATAAAATTATAAAAAGCTAATGTGATCATGACATTCTTTATCCATTGGGGGTCTCTGTCCCACCTGCATCACTTTAGGGTGAAAACAGTACAGGGGCATAAGAGAGTGAGCAACGGGGAAGTTATCTCAGGTAAACACCTCCTAAAGACCACCGGTGGTGACCTTAACACATCAATAAGACTGCACCCATCAACATATCCTCACTTAAACTAGGATATATGAAATCTTAGAAATCTGAAATGTTCACAGGTGAAGATACTTATGTGGGTACAATATAGTTGACATCTTTGTAGGTTATTAAAGCAATTACTATTTTTTATGTAAAATACAAGAATGACAGTGCAGATAAGCTCTAGAAGAGCATTTGGCAATTAAAATGTCTTGTAATAAACTATACTATAGCCTTGTAATATGGGGGGGGATCTTATATGTGTAAATCAAATAAGGAGAACATTGCAATAACAAATGTAGGATATAAGTGCATGAGGCCCGAATTTAAAGACGCCTCTGTGAGATATGTGCATATTCCGGAAATGTTATGTTATAATCTGGTTCTTTTTAGATATGTAACAAGATTTATATACTGTACACACTCATCGTATGTGGGTTTCATAGGACCCCAGGTAGTGGAGGGTAACATTTACACAGTGACCTAAATAAATAGGGATTATTTCAGTGTCAACAGAAATTGAGAGATTATCTGGCTAATACTGTATATAATAATGCAGGTATAATTATTATTCGCATCCAAGACTAAGGGGTATTTACTAAGTGGTGAGATTGCAGTGAGATTGATAAGAAAGAAGACATTCAGTCCAAATATCTATGGAAGATCAGGAGTGAATCAGGAAACTACTTAGATATCATCTGAGATGACACTGATTTAAAAGAAACAAGTTTTTTAAGGGATGTGGTATAATTGACCACAATTTGCCAGGAATAGTTACAACCAGGATAGCTTTAGTGGTCTAGAAATCTTTAGTAGTCTAGAAAGAAATGCTTGTCAAGACTTCTTGGCAAAATACCCACTAGCAATGGAAAACTGCTGTCATTAAGTTAATGGTGAACAAAATACAGTCTAATCGATTTTATATGCAGTAACATGTGGTAAAAAGGAATGTATGGTTACTAACTCTGTGGCTGCGTGGATCATGAGGTTGTGGCACAGGCAGTTGTGAGGAGAATGCATTCCTGACCATTGAGTCACTCAGCACTGTTAGACCATGATGCATATTGTCTGTTGTGGTTCTGAAGGCAGAAATATTCCCAGAGGAAAGTAATGCTTCCCTATTAAAGAAAAATAATGCAAAAAGAATTTTAAAAAAATCATATAATGAGCATCTATCTTCCCATATTTTATTAGCGTTATCAATGTCTTCAAGTTCTGAATATAAACATATTTATATACCGTATCAAATGGCGCACAGCTGCATCAAATTGTAGAATCATGACTTCACGTTGTAGCTGGAGTAATAAGGCCACCTCCTTTGGGCTTTGAGGATTGTGGAGATCATCTATTAATTTCTGTATATTCCGAAGTTCAGCTCCTGTAACAAAAATAAATAATATTTGGTTTTATATTCTAGCTTTAAGAATTCATTAAATCTACATTCAAAACTGTACATTTTCTCTGTCCAAAAACTGGCTTTGAAAGGTTATGTATGTCTTTCACCCAGGGCCGGACTGGCACATGCCAAATGGGCCATTGGAGAGTGATGGGCCGCTACAAAGTGCTACTAGTGTGCTACTAGTGTGCTGACAGCCATTCACTGACTGGCTGCCAGCTAGAAGAAAATAGGATAACTCTCAGTAGTCTGATTGGTGGATAGCTCTAGGTGGGCCTGTGTGCATTAAATGCCAGGGCTGATTTTTAGTCGCAGTCTGGCCCTGGTGGCAGTTGAGGCCTCTGGGTGAAGATAGGGCAGTATGGCAGTGGAATTATCTGTAGCATATAGGGCAGAGTGGCAGTTTAGGTGTATGTAGCAGATAGGGCAGAGTGCCAGTTGATTTGTCTGTAGTAGATAGGGAAGAGTGGCAGTTGATTTGTCTGTAGCAGATAGGGCAGAGTGGNAGTTGAGGTGTCTGTAGCAGATATGGCAGAGTGGCAGTTGAGGTGTCTGTAGCATATAGGGCAGAGTGGCAGTTGAGGTGTCTGGGTGCAGATAAGGCAGTATGGCAGTTGAGTTATCTGTAGCCTATAGGGC
>JABWIB010005186.1:8563-21372 GCA_016617825.1 Platyplectrum ornatum
ATTATATATATATATATATATATATATATATATATATATACATATACGAACATGGAGGCCCCAAACTACAGTAAAATACTCAAAAAACAATAAAAAAAAAACACAACAGTAAATCTGGATGTGGGTTCCATTTAAGGGATCCTGTTCCCAGAAGCTCCGGACCTCTGTCTGTCGGGGAGTGTCAGTAATCCGGGAATGGGGCCGCTGGGCCCCCTTGGGCTGCAGGCCCCAAGCTGCCGCTATGGCTGTTATAGTGGTAGTTACGCCCATGGTAGGAAGGAGGATGGTAATGAGAAGGGTATTGAGACAAAGAATATGGTTAAAATCTGTCATGGGCCAAAATGGAGGGGGATGTGTGAGACTGTGGTCGGATGGTGCGTTGGAGGGTTTCTGTCAGTTGCGCTGTCTGTGGCCTATGAGGGATGGTGGGTGGTGTGTGACTGATAAAAGGTGGTGATGTTTGGGTAGATGGTCCAGGAACAGGGGAATGTTGTGTCCGTAGTATGTGAAAAATGTGAAGGGATGTGTTTGTACGCCTGACTGGGTGGGAAATATATGAGTTGTCGTCGGTGTCAGTGAGGTTTGGTTGGGCAGGGGGCACAGGTTGGGCAGGGGGAACAGTTTGGGCAGGGGGCACATGTGTGGCAGGGGGCACAGTTTGGGCAGTGGAGTAGGTTGAGGTTAAGGGGTTGGTCGAGGATGGGGGTAGGTAAATGTTTGGGGGTAGGTAGATGTTTGGGGGTAGGTAGAGGATGGGGGTAGGCAGATGTATGGGGGTAGGTAGAGGATGGGGGTAGGTGGAGGATGGGAGTTGGTAGAGGATGGGGGGGAAGGTAATAGTAGGCGGAGGTCCATCATCCATGCAACATCCAGGTCTCCAACTCCCAACACTTCCTCCTGTGAGAACCCTGGCCTTGCATAATCCTCCAGTGGTGTCAGTGTTAATCGGCTTATGTATGGCCTCTGTAGGGTGATGGCTCCTGTGTCGGTCAATGTCTGCCAACTTTAATTTCAGACGCCATTTAAAATCTTGCCACGTATTATTAATTGTATAAAAAAGATGCATTAGGACCATGAACATATGTATGTACATGACTCTAGTGAGTCATGAAAATTCACATACATCATATATGTGTATGTAGTTTAATTCAACAATATATATAAGGTGTGTAAAGCACTATACAGGACTACATTTTTTCCAAGGACATGTTTCTCAGTAATATAATTACTTTTTTTCACCTGTGTCACAGGTCCACACCTACATTAAGCATCCATTTTTGATTGAAAAATGGCGAGAACACCTGCATTCTCTGTGGCTGAGCTGCAGGTTATTGTGGATATATGGGACAAGGTGCTATGTCCCAATGAGCATTTTTGCACCCATCAGGCAAAAAGGTGAGCGTATCGCCCCATTCTTTGCGCATTGCGCCAAAGATTACATAGCAGCCGGACAATTATCCAAATTATGCATAGACTGTCTGATCTTATACGATGCCAACCCCAGCTATTGGCGCAAATACGACGGCACTTTGCTAGATGTAAGTTACACACGAGTTTGAAAATATGACACACATGTTTGCTTTCAGGATTCTAACATGTCAATACTGTACAAACATTACAAAATGTATGACTGGCCCAAAACATAGTACTTTAACACATATGTGCATTTGTCACAGCATACCTGTAACAATATAGGAAGGCTTAGTATATGTATTAAGCATGAAATATGCCATGTGTGCCTGTTTACTATAGGAAATATGATAGTTGTTACCATAATGCAGGGCCGCCATCAGGGGGGGGATAGCTGAGGCCTACAGTCCCGGGTCTGGTTGTCCCCCCCTACATCAAGGCCTAATACATTAGCAGCTATGGATGCAGGTACACATGCACACGTGATTACAGTTATTGGACTTATGCTTAATCTAAGCAAACAATCTTAAAAATTTAATTACCATGAAAGTTGAGAAGGAACACATGCAAATGGAAGTTTTGCACCCCAAAATAAAAAACCTATGGCAAAGCAAATTGTATGTGAAACATTGCAATACCATCTGAACCACTGTCCATAAAGGATTTTAAGGCAACACATTAGAGAATAACATTGTGCTAATGTGAAACACTTTCAATCTAATGATTAAACACAGCAAATGTTATGACCAGGATGTCCAACCTCATGCAGAGGGGGAGGAGGAGGATGAGCTTGTGCCTATCCCACAGCAAGGTGAGGGTGAAATGAAAGAAATATGAATGTATGATTGACCCATGGACATAATTTTGTCCATGTATGTGTGCATTGCAGTGTATCATTGCTACTAATTTTCTCTTTTTAACCATAGACCCTCAAAAGTATGAGCCACCACAAGAGGCAGTTTAGGAGTCGGTGGACCTTGCTGAGGGTCTTTTTGAGGTGGAAGAGGTAGTGGTGGAGGAGGAGGGGGATGACAATGAGGATGATGCTGGTGAGCAAAACTGACACAACCTTTTTTTGTGTGCACGATGAAAAAAGTGTACATGACAGTGATGTTTTTTGTCAATGTCAAATTTACAGGAGAAATGGTAGATGACCCACCCCTACATCCAGGGGAGCAACGGAGGCACCAGATGGCGTATGCGATTGATTGATTGATTGATTGATTGAGGGAGGAGTTGAGGAACCTCTCGCAACTTGTGTCCTTATGGCATAATATTATTTAATTTTTTTTTGCTTAATATAATTTTCTAATCATTATATGCTTTTTTTTCACTAATCATTATTTGCTAAAAAAAAAATAAATCATTATATTTGGAAAACCAATCTCGTTTATTAGGNAAAAAAATGATATTTATCCTTCCATGAGCATTGGCCAAATATAGGGACTGGAAAGAATACAATTGTCATAGGGGTACACACAAATTTGCTAGAATAATACATACAGCTAAGGAAAATACATTGAATAATCAAGATAACTAGGTTTAATGTGATACACAACACAGAACACAATAATCATAACATATAAAAAAATAACAATCACAATGGTAGTACACATATAAAAAAAACAATTAAAAGAAAAGCAAAAAAGAATAGGAAAAAAATTAGGCAAAAATATGCCATTATACCCTAGCGCCTGCACTGTGCCCAAACTCTGGATCTGGTCCAAATTCTCTGTTACTGACTGCCAGCGATTTAGCTGTCAATTAAAATGTAATCTCACTTGTAATCTCTGTCATAGCAGAAAAGGTGCCTCGTTATTGGATCATGATGAATATGGTTCATGGTGTATTCAGGGTGGCATAACTGGTAGTCATACTCAGAGGGTTTAGCTATAAGGAGACATCTGTTTTTTTGTCTGATACTATTTTCCTTTGAATCTTTCAATGTTACCTCCAAAGAACTCTCATTTAATGTTCCAAAGACCTTTTTTCCTTCTTGTGTCTACAGTGTCCTACCTCACCTGCTTCATCACAGCATTGTGCAATAACCCAGAAATGTGCAGATAGATAAGTAATGTGTATATCCAGGGCTGGCAGAACGGCAGCTTAGTTCCAAATCTAGAAGTTTTAGATTTGGGGCAATTCAAAACGATACATTTCATAATACAGATAGTCATGCGTAGTCATATATACAATTTCTAATAAACCAGATGATAGCAGGCTAATACCATATATATCCCCAAACCAGTGATACCAAAAGCAGTCCAAATACATATTTATATCTATAATTCAGGATTAATATATTCATATATAAAAGGGCATTTTACACAGAAACAAAAAGAATCCCCAGCACTCCATGCCATTAGCTAGTGACAAACTATGCTACATTTTATTTAAAATAAAATGGCAGAAATGTTAGTCACATACATGTGAATGTACATGCCTAGCCACCAGCCACTAACAAGGCCTTTCTGCTATGGTGGTCCTTCATAACTCTAAATCTTTCAGAGCCCAACTTTGTGACACAAGGTGCAAGATACAGTACCTTGAGAAAACTCCCCATAACGTTTCCCAAAACAGCTTCTCTGAGACCCCACCTCCTCTCATCAGCTGAGATCTCAGATCACATCCCCTCTGAGACCACATCCCCTCTGAGACCACACCCCCTCTGAGACCCCACCTCCTCTCATCAGCTGAGATTTCAGATCACATCNATCCCCTCTGAGACCACACCCCCTCTGAGACCCCACCTCTTCTCATCAGCTGAGATCTCAGGCCACACCCCCTCTGAGACCCCACCTCCTCTCATCAGATGAGATCTCAGACAGGCTTTTATACACAAAATGGTGTGTGCACATTGGTCTGTAAGCTAACACAATGCATGTGCTTGAAAGGAAAAAGGGTATTTTACACAGAAGCAAAAAGGAATCACCAGCACTAATGTCATTATACAGTGACTAACTATGCTACTTTATATTTATAATAGCATACTTAGTCACCCGCTAATACACACCTCCCAACTTGCACACAGAACACATAACACGACCCTTCGCGGCAAAAAACAAAGTTGTCCCCTTAGCAGGACAAACTGGGAGGCGGGAGGGACAAAAACGGGACTGTCCCGCTGAAAGCGTGGCTAATAGCATCAGTAGTTTCCCACCAAACAGTAAATGTAGGCCTTGTTCTTTACTGTAAATGTGTCGTGTTAGTTCATCCTTTCCTGGCTGAACACAGGCAGTTGTATCTGTACATTGGATTTTAGTACAGATTGCAGCATTTGTGAATGCTTCTGGACTTACACAGTGTAAAACTACACATCTGAGTCTGGATCAAGGCCTCCTTTTCCTGCACAGATTGTTATAGTATGTGGGATATGCTCTGCAGACTACCTACACTACCTACACTGGTATCAACACAATATTTTATAGCAGGTTTTATGTGCTCCTACAGTATATCTCGTTAAATGAAAGCTGGATTGCAAACATGTTACATTGGCTGCACTACATTACAATATATGTGCTGTATTTTACATATTAGACACAGGTTTAAACATATTGGTTTAAACATACAAACATATTTAAACATTTACTAAAATAAATATTGTCAATAATTAAGGTAGCCAGGCTCACACCTCCCTGCTGCCTGCCTTGCTACTTTGGCCCCGGTACACCGAGATTTTTTGGGGCCCCCCTTAATTGTGATAACACTAGTAACAGGGCTCCCTGAAGCTTGGGGCCCGTCACAGCTGTCCCCATTGCCCCCCTCCTGTTGCCGGCCCTGCTTATACTTACCTGTCTGACGAGGACCCACGATAGTCTGATGGTTTTTGCAGACATAGTAGGTCCTGGGAGTCCCAGCTCATGCGCAGTTAGTCCGTTCTGGTATTGAGAAAATTCCCCAGAATTAAAATTACTGCGAATGTGCCGGACACGGCTCTTTTGTAGCATGAACAGCGCCTGGGACAGGTAAGTTCTACTTAACTCTTGTTAATTACATCGCCAACACTTTATAAATATAACCATAGGTTGGGCCACATTATGTCTAATTGGCCAGCAATAGATTTGGTTGTTGCTATTGCTATCCACGGTTAACACGGCTAGGATTGCTTTGCCTTTGTCCACTGGAAAGCAGGCTTTATCTCATAGAATAGAAATAAACAAATGGAGCCCTTTATGTGCTATAATGTATCAGCTGAAAATATTGCACAGAGGAGTCATGCAAGGGTTAGTAAATCAAGTAGACATGAAAGACCGGTAAAACCTGTTCCAAACATGCTTGCTGAATCATAGCAGCAGACAAAGTTTACATATTGATGTCACAATCACACAGTTTAACCAGTTCCTTGATGTAATACTGTATAAATAGTTGTTTTAGATATTAAGATTGTGTAATACAACATCAGTATTTACATTTGTTGAAAAAAGGATGTGTAACCTAAATTATTTCATAATAGTGTTTATTTTATGCATAACAGGTGATAACAACTTTGGCAACAAACATGGCTTACACACTTTTTACAAATAAAATAACTACTGTGTTTCCCCTATAATAGGACCTATCCTGATAATAAGTCCTATCCTATTTTACAGTAAACTGTCTAAAATTAGCCCTCCCCTGAAATTAAGCCCTATCTAAATAACAATGAGGTATCATAATGTCAGCAGAACTTGGGGAACAATGAGGTGTCATAATGTCAGCAGCACTTGGGGGCCATGACTGGATTAAAAGCAGGTCAATAAAATAAGCCCTACTCCAAAAATAAGCCCTATGGTGTTTTTTTTTTTTTGTCCTAAAGACAGTGTCTTATTATCGGGGAAACACAGTACACACATACATAAAACTGGAGAGGTATATGTGTCAGAAAAGGGTTAGTATATGTAGAATAATCCTTATGAAACTGAAGCATGCTTCTTACCCTCCAGCCTAGATATAAGTATTTTCAGTGAATACGTCTGCAATCTCAGTTTTGAGTAGATATCTCACTACCTAAAGTGTTAACGATACCTCTGACATAAAATGGGAATAGTTTATTGTAAATGCATGTCATACACCAGATAACAAACAAACATGAGATTCTAATATTCCTTTAGTTTCCATGTGTTAGGTAGTAGGGATTATGCTACTATCACAATATGGGGCACTGTTGGTTTTGGAGGGGAAAGAGATCAGACAAGCCTAGAGCCTAAAAGTAAAATTTAGAAGCTCAATCCATTTGTCTTTCTTTACAGGTCAAAGTTATCATCAAAACTAGTAAAGTTAAAAAAAAACAAAAACCTTTAGCCGCAGATACAATTCCTGTATAATCAGGCTGAGAATACATCAGGGTTACCAACTTTTGCAAATGAATATCAGGGACATTGTGATTGCACTTTCAATGCTTTCATCCATGAGAACAATTTCACAACAAAAATTGGCGGCATCAGTATTTATTGTTTGTTATTATCAGTAAACTATCACTTTTAATATTTATTGTGAAAGCTGTAAATAGGAGAAGCACTGACTTCTTTATCTTTATAGAAATAGGTCACAATGTATGAATTTTGTCATTATAACGCAATATTATAATGTTTGAACTAATTCAACATCAAAGAGATTGCCCAACACTTACTGTAATCTAGATCTGGGCCTAAATTTACCAAGCAGGGAGATTGAAAAGTTGGGATGATGCCCATAGCAACCAATCTGGTTCAAGCTCTCAGTTTCATTTTACATACTGGAGAATGTGAGCTTATATCTGATTGGTTGCTATGGACAATATCCCCACTTTTCAATCTCCCTGCTCAGTAAATATAGGCCCTGGTCCTGTGTCTTTTTTATTTCAGCTTGTGAGCAACTTACTCCACCTTGTGGTGAACAGTAAATGTTTGTGCTGCAATTCATTCTGTGATCATATTTCCCTAACTATTTTTTTTACTAAAACCTCGACTTAATCTACTGCCTGGATGGTTCCTCCTCTCCTGGTCTGCTCTTAACCACTGATGCTGAAAAAGCATTCAACAGGATGGGATGGACCTTCCTGGCTGGAGTTCTCTGTCATTTGGGTCTCAGCCCGATGTGCTCTCAGTGGATCCTGGCGCTTTACCGTGACCCTTCCGCTCTCGTCCACGTCAATGGCTCTTTATCCAACCCTTTTTGCATTAAAAATGGGACCAGGCAGGGTTGCCCACTCTCCCCTCTGATCTTTCCTGTGCATTGAGGCGCTCTATCCATAGGAACCCTGATATACATGGGTGGGGTCGAGCATAAATTAGCACTTTTTGCGGATGAACTCCTGGCTTTTGTGACACAACCATTAACCTCTCTACCCAACTTAATGGTTGAATTTACTAAATTTGGGGCCCTGTCAAATTTTAAAATCAATTAATCTAAATCGTCAGCCCTTAATGTCTCTATACTTGACACTCTGCTCCCGTCCCTGCAATCTGCCTTCCCCTTCTCCTGGTCCTCGACACACATTAAATACCTTGGTATCCTCTTACCCCATCGCTTAGTGAACTTGTATAATCAGAATTTCCCCCCGACTCTCACACGTCTTAGGCTAGATCTCTCTAGATGGAAATCCAGGGGTTTCTCCTGGCTGGGTTGTCCTTGCAGACATTCTATATCTACTGCAAACCCTCCCGAACATTTTGGAGTTTTACCATGCTACCCTCCTTTCTAGAATTGTTGACTGGTCTAGAATACCCATAGTTAAGCAGTGGGTGGAGATTGAAGCAGGTTTCCAGGACTGTCCCCCCGCTATTGTGCTCTGGCTTTCTAAGCTTCCCTCCCCCTCGCACCCCCTTATACACCCCTTAATCCAATCTTGGGGTTAGCTCCGCAGACTCCCACTCATTACAGACTCTGTCTCTCCTTTGATCCCCATCTCATGCAACCCTAACTTTCCTCCTGGTATCCCCTTTTCTAGACTCTCCCTCTGGGGAGGTGATGCAGTGGTCTGGTGTCTCCATCTTCTTGATAATGGGAGAGTACTGTCTTTTGCTACTCTTCAGCAACGACTGTTACTCCCTCTGCTTTTTGGCGGTATCTGCAGGTGAGAGACTTTATTCACCGTAGGGTCTCCACTAGGGTTTGAGCAGGCCACTCACCCCCTTTGAGGGCCTCTGTACTCAGCACCAATACCCTAGACACACTGTCAGCTAGCCCTACAAGCTTTTGCTTGACGGTCTCTATGCCTCTCCACCTCTCTACACCAAGATCTGGGACCAGGAGCTTCATAGGCAGGATACTGCCCACCTCTGGACTAAAACATTCCTGACTACCCCTGCTAGGTCTACTGCCTCTGTGACTTGTTGGTGCCCCACCCCTTAGCTACTGGCCCTTCCTGTCTCCCACTTGATGTGTGAAGTCTGGATTTCTCCCTCAATTCTTTTTAGCTTTCAACAACGTATAATTAATGCACCAGCATACATAGATGTTTATTATTTAATTTTACCTGAATCAGATGCACATTCCTTGGGAAACCCATTTACTATTACTCATAGCCCCCAACATTGAGAATATTAAAACATCCAATTTACGTTACGCAATTTATGTAGAGTTGGTGGGGCTGGAAGAGGTGCCCTGAACTCCTAGCTAAATATAAGTGAAGACAGTGGCCTCCCCCTCAACCGTACGGAAGCTCGGATGCTGCTGGGATCCGGCATCCAGCCACAGCACCAGTAGAGGTCAAGATCTTGTGAGGGTCTGATATATATTTTAATTATGTTTAATCTATTATGAGATCATTGTATTTGTCATGTATGCAATTCTGCTGAATAAGCTTTAAAAAAATATGCCTACGTGTGAGAAAGCTTAAGCAGAAAAACAGGGAAACTTCCTATGTGTGGTTTTTAGGAACCATAGTGAATAGCAGGATAAGATGTCAACAGATGTTACTCCAGGAATACACAAGTTGCTGAAGTCACTGTTTCGTAATATGATTGTAATAGTATAAAACATGGAGTCTTTTGACTATTAAACAGGTTCAGTGCTGGCACTAGCATGTGTGCTGCTGGTGTCATGGCTCACCTCCTCGTTTGTATATACTCTTGTCTGGCTTATTACAAGTAGCTCTAACAATCTGTTCCAGTCAAATTTAGAATGAAAGATGGCCATACACTGTACGATTTTTTTCAGACGGCTGATATCGTTCAAAAAACATTTTCAAATGATTTTTTTTATTTTATGGTCTACTCAGTCTTAAATTGTTTAAAAATCGTTCAGTGTATGGGCACTTACATACATACATAGAAAGTGACGGCAGATAAAAGCCACATGGCCCATCCAGTCTGCCCAATTGTGCATTTAGAACTATACCAACCCAAATTTAATCACCATTTTGTTTGAGGCTCAGAATACCCTTATATTTATCCCAAGCATGCTTAAACTGCAATAATTCTGCCATTGAGACCCACTTTAAAAGCATAAATTCTTTTGAAAAAAGAATTGTTTGGAATTACTAATTTGCATATTCCTTTTTCCCCCCATATAATTATTGTACAGTGTATGGCTGTGTATGGCTGCTCCCAATTCCTTAAAAAAAAAAACAATTGGACAATTTTATCGTACAGTGTATGGCCAGCTTTAGAATAGACAGCATGGACTTTTAATAAGTCCCATCACTAATATCGGTCTCCTTTACTCTATTACACAATGATTTCACCTCTTAGTTGGTTAGCTTGACAGGCTCTCCCATGATGTTTATCTTTCGTTAGTACTCTCTCCAGATCTCAACCGCCAATCCATCAAAAGACCCTCTTGCGTACATGACACTTCTTTTTATAGTGATGACCTCAGACCTTGGCCAGCCTATTACAGCAGGCTAGGCCCGTGTAGCAAGCGTGACATACAGATCAACAGGCCCTAGCTTTGCACCTGCTTGCTAGTTAGCCGATAGTAGACACAATATGACACATTCACCTTCCCTTCACATCCAAACAATGTAACAAAGTCAGAGCCAGACATCCCATCTGGCAGTGTTCTTACTGAGTTAACCCCTTGTGATGCCGGGGTATCACATAAACAAAAAAGTTATATCAAAGACTTTATTGTTCCATAATTTAGATTGCATTGGTCACTTAAAAATCACAAATTCAACATATAAATACATTAAAATATTTCACTTAAATAAAATGATATAGTTTAAATATAAATAAATATTCCATAAATACAACTTAATACAACAAATAATAAATAAGTACAAAATATTATTTATGTCTCAGTCTAGTAAGTTCTTCTTCATCCAATGGAAAAGGATGTTCAAGTCCCCAATGGCTTTGATAACAGCAGCTTTTGTTTCCATCTGTAAATAAATAAATAATTATTAGCAAACCTCCCCCCATCTTGAGTGCTTGCAGTACGAATTCTGCTTCTCTGTCGAAAGGATTCCAGCACTTCCTGAGGATCCAGATCAATGCTAAAACTCTGCTAAGTAAAACTTGAAATTTCTTAAATATGAATCCGGCCCTTGATGACTATAGTTCCTTCCCTGCTTCCTCCTCCCAAAAACGTCCCTTAAATTCTCTTACAGCCATGGGTCTAAATTTACTATGCAGGGAGATTGCAGGGAGATAGAAAAGTGGGGATGTAGCCCCTAGCAACCAATCAGATTCAAGCTCTCAGTTTCTTTTTCCATACTGGAGAATGTGAGCTTGAATCTCATTGGATGATATGGGCAACATCCCCACTTTTCAATCTCCTGCTTAGTAAATTTAAGCCCATGGTGTGCATATTATATACATAGTAGTAAAAATTGTATTATTACCTTGTAATATGCCTCCTTGAATTCTTCCATTGTTCTATGTGCATGTTCCCCACATGGACACCTCAAAGTAGAATGCTAGAAAGCACAGACGAGTCACAGTATTATAACAGCTTCAAAACATATTTAATATAGCAATTCTACCAAACAAACAGTCATTGTATTCCTTTAACAGAGTTTGAACAGTTTAACTATAATATCTGGACCACAGAATTATAAAATCTAAAATATCTATAAAATTCAAGTAATCCAAAAAAATCCAATTATATCTGCCATCCTTGATTTCATAACATACACAGTGCTTGAGTTCCATCGTCAGGGCAAGCATGGAATTTGCTAGATGACTAAACTCTCTGTAAGTTGTTCTTGTGTTGAGCTCCAGTTGTGGAAAAATATTGGTCACATAGAAAGTCCCCAGTTTAAGCAGAAAGCAACATCTCTCAGATGGCTGAAAGATAAAGACAGGTTCAAAATAAAGAAAAAAAGACATCACAGAAAACTACTGACTATAACTAGGCTGCGTGAAAAGCTTTGTATGGCCATTTGAACTAAATCCAGCTCAAGCTCTCGGTTTTATTTTACATACTGGAGAATGTGAGCTTGAATCTGATTGGTTGCTAAGGGCAACATCCATGCTTTTCAATCTCCCTGCTTAGTAAATTTAGGCCAGCACGTTCAGAATCCTTTAGTTTTGTAATTGTGTTTTCTTTTGCAATAATATTGCAATAACATTTATTAAACCATTCATTGGAACATATTAGTCATTAAGATACTGCAATCATAGGAAGTGCTGAACACTTTCACTGCTATGTTCTTGGAAGAGAGTTAAAGTACATGCACCTGCTTGCTTTCTATTCTCACCACTTTATAACTAGTGTAACATCTGAGATGTAGTAAAAAGAATGGGAATTAGTATATTATAATAATATAACCTGTGTTAAATTGACCAACATTTCAACAGAATGTGTTCGTAGCATTTTACATATCCATATACTTCTAATGAAATTCATAAATAGTTAAGCTAATACAAACCTACGGTGTACTAGCAAATTGCCTATAATTCTATTTCTGCTCAATATTAAATATTTAGCAATAATGGCATTATAAAGAAATGGAAGAGTTATAGAAATTAAAAAAATACATGTTTTAAACAATGATTATTATTAAAAATGGGAGATTTTTTACTTACTTGTATTTTGTTCATTGCCCTTGCTTTTAGCAGACTGACGTGCGTGATTGCGTCTTTTTCATGCTACATAAAAAAAAAAAATCAGGAATGTAAATATATTTATACCTGTTTATTACATTTTTCCAATTTATATAGGAACATTGGGCCATACTCAGACCTATGTATGCACTAGGGGGGGAATTCACTAAATGACGAATTACCTAAATCGTCAGTCGATGACGATATTGCTGACGATTTTTACAAATGTGTATTCACTAAGTGTCGAATGTGTTTTTTTTCGTCATTTTGTGTGATGTTTACAGATCGTCAATGTGATATTGCTGTGACGATCTTTGCAATAGAATGGATACAAAAATGGAATTCAGTAAATGACGAATATTGTATTCTCCCACACATCGTCATGGCGATTTTTGAAATACGTCAAAAGGCCAATCGTCAACAGAGAGTGGAGATTTCAATTGGAGCACT
>JABWIB010005191.1:7069-31622 GCA_016617825.1 Platyplectrum ornatum
CATTAAAATTATTTGCTAAAAAATAATATGAAAAAGAGTAAAAAGATGAGATGTATATATAATGATAAAGCTACAATACTGTACTCATGGCTGCAATAAAAGCTGCTAAAGCATGCAAAAGGATAAAATTCTAAAAAAGTAAAAAAAAAGTCTTTGCAGTGGCTAATTTATCTCAGACTACCACAATAATGCAGGAACAAAAATGTCCAGATATATAGTTTTGAGGCTAAATGACAAATTTAATTATTTTTGACATTTTAAAAGTCAAAAATAAAAAAAATGGCAAAATATTGGCAACATACAAATCCACTTAAAACATTCGAGTTGTGAAGAACCATGCTAGATAAGCTCTGAATTGCAGTTTAAAAAAAGTTGCCAAAAATACATTCTATTAGAAAATAATTAAACTGAATTAAGAATTTTTCGGTATGTATAAAACATTTGATAAAATAAGAGGACTATACATTAATACAGTGAAAATGGTACACATATATTATTTCAATTCAACTATTGTAAATATTATAAGTACAATGCAATGCAGAATACTATACTGTATTATATTCAGCAAATGTGTATAATGTAAAATATAATTTATTACTGTTTACCTGAACAACACCAAGTAATATTGTTAATGATAAATTTTGTTAAATTAGATGTAAACAGGTTAGGGTTGCTTATATTTGAACAAAAGCATAATTCTCAACTAGAATTAATTTTTAAAACATCATTAAACTATTTTATAATGAATAAAAGCAGTGTCTAGGAAAAAAACTCAGTGAAACAGCTATTCAGTAATACGCCATTTCCTTTTCTTGGTTTTGCACAATAATCTTTGTTATCCGAGACTTTTTTTTTAAAGAAATGTATTTCCTGACAGATGGTGAATCTTTAGACTAATTTCCTTGTGCTCATTCATGAATTTGGTATTCTTCATTTTGAAAACATCTACATACTTAACTGTTCCATACATATTAAAACAATTCAAATACATCACAAAAGTAACATATACAACTAAATTAGTGCTGTTTAGATTTTACTAAAATAGAAATTGGCCCATTAATTTTAATTTTAATTTTAAAAAAAAGTACCTAATATAAAATAAAACAATACTGTTCTTTTTACAAGAAAATAAACTATAGGCATATTGTCAAAAGGCATGGTCATTTACAGGATACATAAATCCAGAGCTGCAGATATATAGCTGTATCATTATGGATGTGTAAGGGGCACACAGTCACACAGTTACTCAAGTGTATGTATTAAAATAGTGATCATGAAAACGCATTTATAACACTGCATATTATTTATTATTATTGTTTATATTTGTTATCACATTTCAGTTTTACTTCTTAAACTGCAATACTTGAACCCAATCTTGCTCCCACAAAGCTGACATCATATATATATAGAAAATCTGCGACATTTACATGTTGAAAAGTTTTTATTTTTTAAATGGAATACAAACACTATTCTTGATTCAGGAGCTTCACTTCTGGTTTATGCAGGCTGGGTCCTATAGTATGAGGGTATAGTGCAAATCTGTATTGGCAGGGACACCTGCTGTGCTCCCTCTATTCATCACATGTGCAGCGCAGTAGCTATTCACTGTGTATGTGTAAGAAGCTGTGAATGGCAAGTGATGCTTAGAAAGAACTTGCCAACATCTAACAACTGTCTACCTGCTCTGTACTCACAGTTTAAAGCAGCCATTTCAGGAATGGGTGCTGTGTGGGCAACTGACTCTGCCACGTTTCCTCTGGGCCCTGTATGCTAATTGAAATAATTACCTCATACAGACACAATATTTAGGTGATCACTTTCCAAAAACTTGTAGAACATCATTACAGAAAACAAAATACCATCACAGAATATTTGAATATGTAAAATAAAATTATTTATTTTAAACTGTTTAGGGTATTCCAGTTAACAAAGTAAAACAAAATGCAAGTAGTTTCTTGGTAAATAGTGTTTGTTGTGCTGTCAGACATATATTTGAAATAACAGGAAAAAAACATTAGTTAAAATCCAGGAGATCTCTAAAAAGATACATTTCACATTATTAAGTTGTAGTTCTGCTCATTAATTTGTTAGTTTCTTAGTTAATTAACTTTACCGAGACAAAAAGAACAGTATACATAGAAAACACAGTATCTTCATATATTTTATATCTCTACCACAGAGAATATTACACACTTATACAAATTCTAGTGCAGAAGAGTTGCATAATAAGCAGTTTAATAGAAATAAGTCCCCTTTCAATGAAGATTTTCTGAATAACTAAACAGCTTATGAGAAATAAGAATTATTGTGTACAGTATATAGCAGATGTACGAATATTTAATCTAGGAAAGAGGCAAACTTTGGTAAATATAAATAAACTTTATTGACATCTCCAATATGTAACATCCTTAAACCAATTGAAGGATAAAGATGAGATACGATTTGTCTTGTAAAATATTAACATATATCTTTCAATTCACAAAACAAAAACACCTCCAGAAAGGATGTGCATTGATTCCAAAGGGAGACATTTCTTACAATACAGAAGCATATACTTGGAAAAAGAAACAACATGTATATGTCTTTGAAGTCAATACACTATCAAAGAGAATTATACTATACCTAACACTGTATGTAATTAATAGATATTGGATGTACAGAAAAACGTAACATAGCATCTTGAGAAATAATGGGAAACGGATAATGATCCTCAAGGACCGATGCGCTTACAGTTAGTTTTTCCAAATCAAGCAGTTCAAGCTGTTCAAAACAGTTTGTTTTAAAATTGTTATGTAGCTCATGTTTCAGCAATTAAAAAACACAATATAAATAGAGTTAGCAGTTATGAACAGACTTCTGAAAAGCACAGTACCGTATGTTGCTTTTAACTTAATAAACAAGTAATTCATGTCATACAGAACTATTGTGAACAGATAAAAATAACTTCTTTGCTACATTATAAAAACTACCTGTAATAAAAATGTTTAAGGAAATGAATTTCCTGTACTTAATAACAGTTATCCTGGAGACACTTGAAAGGATTGGTGAATAAAAGGGCAAAAATGGTACTAGATGAATTAACTGACCGCCTAAAGAATAAAAACAGTTACTCTTCAGCTTTAGATTAGGACATATCTTATACAGAACTGAACAACAGATACGAAAGCCAGAAAGCAATTTCGTAAATTACAAATGTTCTTTTAAAAATTTTGGAAAAATTGTATCAACTGTAAATCTTAAACAGTAACAGTTTGTAAATATATACACAATGTATATTTTCAATATATATATATATTTTATATTGTTTAGCAAATACCCAGGACAAAAACAGTAATTGGGCTCTATGACATAAAATTCACAATGATTTTGGCAGATACCAATATTGGATTGTCACCTGCATTTAAAATGAGTAGCATTTCCACCTGGTCTTTCCCCAATTGTGACCTCCAGTAAAAAGTACAAATATATAAACAGTGCAAACAAGGAAGAGTTCTTTAAAGTCATTTTCATGTGGAAAAATTATAATTCCAGTTAAGTCATATTTTCACGATGGAAAGCAAATTCCGCAGCATTCCATGCAAATTTCCAAGCAATCTGAAGATTCACAACAGGCATCCATTATCCCACAATCCATGTCACAAGGGCAGTTGCAGTCATCGCCCATCTCTTCTCCACAGCAACAACAACAAGCTTCAGATGTACAGATCCCACAAGAAGCCTGTCCCAGTACAATGTTACATAGCGTGAGGAACTCGCAGAATAAGCAAGCCAAGATACAGTGAACACAGCAATCTTCATAGTCGTTCCAGAAAGGTGCGTAGAATTTAGTGGAAGAAATGAAGAAGACAAAAAAAAAAAGTTAGGCAAGTAATAAATTAAAAAAAACATAACCAGAAACAGAATTCAACTAATATTGCCATGTACATAATAAATTAACTTGTTAATAAAATCCACANACATTTTAGTTGCCTTGTTATTTGTTACTACAGTACATAAAACAAGCTTATTAAAATATCATAATATAGATAATCCATGTAGGATAGGCGGTTTAAAAAGTCAGTAGATGAGAAAATGGTGCAACCACTAACCAGTAGAATATCCTTTTATAGACTTAGAATGATTTGTAACCTGGGTTAGTGGTGTTGCTGCACTCCAGCATAGTATTTAGAAAGGGGTGAAAGTAGTGCTCAAAGTTTGTCGGTACAATCTACTACTCTATCTCTATATAGCATTACATCTTATATCCTTTACTTCTCTCTGTCCTATAAACAGTAAATCTGTAATCTGGTCATATCAATTCATGATATCATGCGTGTAAGAAACATAGGCTTGGTGTAGCTACAGAAGAGCCCAGCAAAATCCCACTTTATAAGCTCCCAATAAGGATAAGCATGGAGGCAGGTTTNTATTTTTAAATGACTATATTTTGCTCATGGGGCTTTGCAAACAGATTGGAGTTGAACAGGATAGTGCGGAGATAGGTGGATTTAGAGCAGGGCTTAATTTTTGTTATTGCAAATAATTGGAGATATAGTACAAAACAACAGCATCTTTAACATTTCTAGGTGTCATTTTGTTAGAAATATGTTTGTTGAGGTGACTTATTTAGTTGCTCAAAGTTATTATTTCATTAATTATCTGTTAACAATACAACTTTAATATGATCTTACTGCAGGAGTGAGGATTCTTCTCTATGAAAAAAAAAGTAAAAACACCTATATTAATTTGTACAAATATCACTTCACACAGGTTGCAGTAACATATTTTAGTATTGTACATAATATGCTAGGCATTTGGTTTTNGGGNTTTTTTTTAACATGTTTAAGATTTAACAATCATGCATGCTCACTATGATACATTGCTTTTAAAGTTTACTTTAGGTCATACATTTTTTTTTAATCTTTTTAATTTACTTTATTTAAATACCCCACAANCCAACATCTGATCCCAATCGAATAATCAAAATCCTTTTTTTTTATAAAAATATAGACTCTAATATATTTGTTGCAGTCCTACGGCAACATTTGCTCATTTCATATATACAAGACATAGCCATAACCTCATCTATGAAGTAAATGCACCAAGTTCNGATTTTTTCATGCACTTAGAAGGACATGCAACCCAGATGTTGCAAGTTCATTCAACAGGTTTCTACTTTACCTTATAAAATGATTATATTGTTTTAAAGCCTTGTCCACTGAAAGTTGGGTTTGATATGTTTATCAGAAAGAGAAAAGAGGAATATAGAAGGATAAAGGAAATGATTAATATACATGATACAAAACCAAAACATGCTGTACTTTAATGTCATGTGTTGTTAATTAAATTCATTACTTAACCTTCATTATAAACTTTTCTGCTAGCTTTTAATCTCTGTTAATGCTTTAAGCTTTGTGATCCACCCAAATCAGCTATATGCTTCCTTTGTACATTGTCTTGANCAACATGGAACAAGGCCATAAACAGAAACACACTTTTTATTTAATACTAGTTTTGGTGTTGTATTTTTTAATATATCCCCAGAATATTATTGAACGTTTGAACAAACATTATGGCCTAAATTTACTAAGCGGTGAGATTGAAAAGCTGGGGATGTTGCTCATAGCAACCAGTTAGATTCAAGCTCACATTTTCCAGTATGTAAAATGAAACTGAGAGCTTGAATCTGATTGGTTGCTATGGGCAACATCCCCACTTTTCAATCTCACTGCAATCTCACTGCTTAGTAAATTTAGGCCTATAAGAAATTAGATAATAGCAGATTGACTGGGAGGTAAGAGGGTCCAGCTTCAGCATATAACAATCTAAATAAAAAAAAGATGCCTCACAGCACAGCAGTCACAGAGTTTATGCAAAGCCTGNGTCATTTCACATAAGAAAGCTGGGAGAAAGGCTTTAATACACTAACAGGTAATGTCTGCCTTGCACATCCTCTCATCATACACTGGCCAGCAAGCTTGGAAAATGATTGGGTGAGAGGTGATACAAAAGTTGATGTGACCACAAGGAGTCATTATCTACCAGCCAAAATGGAAGTAAAGTCTGTAAAAGGCAAGTTAAAAAAAATGATATATAAAACTATATAGGAGACTGAAGTCACACACAAGTGTTGCGGATAATCGCTGATACTCATTCTTACCTTGTGAAGCCTTGGGAGTGACTTCAGTCTAGTTGTAAGAAAAAATCTGCATTTCCTAAAATTTCTGTACATGTCAATTTTCNTCCCTTAATGATAACTATTACTAACTTTTTAACTGATTTGATTGACAATGTTTGTATTGCCTTTGTTCTACATAAAAACAAATGTTTTGAAGGAGGTTATGGAGAGAACTCTTTCTGCCACAGATTTCTCTGTCTGAGGCAAACAATAAAGATGAAGATGCAATGCAAAAGAAGGTTGGGGGAGATTGAGGAGTCAGCAAGCCTGGAAGAAACAACAAGACCAAAGGGAGGGAGGGAATAAGGGAGCATGATGGATAGGATTTATTCTGTCTACTGCGGCCACATTAGAATCTAAAATAATTTTTATTCAAAACCGTTTCTTTCCTGCTAAAGTCCCAATATTAAGTTTCAAATAAATGAAATAAAAGACAATGTATTCATCATAAGTACACCAAGCGGTAGACCACTCAGATAGATTTCAGGTGTTTAAAATTTAATACAGAGACTACAAATACAAATTTACAGAGCCACAACTGAGGGAACACTAGGGTAAGGGTAAACAACCTTAAAAGCTCAGAGAGCTCAGAGAGCCATTTGTACCCATTTGCCCAAGAAAAGAAAATCTTGAGAGCCACAAAACCCTCTTGACATCTAAATTGGAGATAACACTGAATATACTAGTTTTTTTTTTACCTTTATTCTATGTATAATAGAAACTATAGTGTATTGCATAGACATGTAAGGGACAGATATAAAGACCTTGGTTCATACAGGACTGTGGGCATACANAGAATGGAAGAAGAACAATGGACATACGGGGAAGGAAAGAGAACCATAGGCACACCTAAAGAGGAATGAGAACTGTGAGTATACAGGACAGGGATGCAGGACAGGAGGATGAATGGCCCCAGGCAGGAATGAAGCCAGGGGCCATACAGGGAACAAGTGGTGCAGGTTCACTTTTTTAAAGAATAAATAAATAAAAATAAATAAATATTACAGAACTGCAGACCGGTGCATCAGTGGCCCCATCGAATAGAACACAGGTCCCAGGGTNTGGATGCAAAAGTTCCCTGGGGCCTTAAAGTAAGATTGTCAATGAACTTCTCCATTCATTGAACCTGGCAGTTAATTTTCAATAGTCAATAATTTTAAAAGAATTTAAAATTATGCTGAACATGAAAATGTTTACAAATACAGCATGCTTTTTCATATTTGCAAGTATAGGAAATACTTTTTAAAAGATCTGTGGCAACAATGCAGTTATAAAATAGGTTATAGGTTATAGAAGACAATTTAGTATATTGATTTTTATTAGGCTTAGGGATATGCACATGCCTAATGTCAGCTTAATGTCATAAAGGAGCATTTATATACTTGGCAAATAGGACATGTATTAATTATGATTAGCTATTCATGTAAGTTTTAGTCAGTGTAACAGTAAATAAATGCACTTACTGAACATTGACCTTGGTCATCCATTTAGTTAACTATATTCACAAAGTTCAGAACACTCAAAACAAATTTCCAGGCACTCTGCTGTCTCACAGCAAGAATCAAAAAGGGCAAAGTCACAATCAATGTGGTAGTTGAGGTCCTCAGCAGGAATTTCCTCAAGGCCCACACATACATTGGAACAGTAGCCACAGCAGGAATTACAGGCCTCATGCAGATGGGTGCAAAACGGATGTGGGCCAAGGATGAACTCAGTGCACTGACAGAAGAGACAGGCCAGAATCAAAGAAGCACAGCAGTCTAATACAAACAAGAAAGAAGCATAGCTAAAATGATGATACAGGTAAAGGAAATGCAACAGATGGAAAAAAAAACAGCACAATATACAATTTTCATGACATATATTTTTCTGATATTTTTCTGATATCATGCTTTTAAATGCAGCTAATAAACTATAGCAAAACTAATATTTAATCATAAGCAGTTACATCATCTTTCCAATGATAATTACTGCTTTATACATAAAATCATTCATTTAGGCACTTAATTCAGCCCCAATCAGTTTGGCTCAAGTTTTTAACGTTCAGTTAATTTTTAGCTATAAGGCAACAGAATAATAATAATAATAATAATAATAATAAAAAAAAAAACATACACAGTATTATAAAGTAATTAAAATCTGTATATTAAACAAAGGTCATGCGATTGAAATACCTACTGTATGTGTAAAACTTACAGTTAAAATAACTATTGTACTTTCTCAGTTCAATCATAAGGACGATGACATTGTGACACATGATCCACAGTTTAAATTAAAGGTAACAAATTATTAGAAAGATCCGCTTTGCATTCTAAATCTTTAAGGAAAAAAAAAGTTTTATTTTCATTCGGGTTAGAAGGCAATTCATCACCTTATATCTAGTTACTACNGTTACCTCATAAATTCCTGACCAACTGGACTTTGTGTAACCATCTGTTTAAAAGACAATTTCCCTAAATAAACCAAACCTAGTACAGATGTTTTTGTAATTAAGTAATGACTGGTCAGTTTATTACTTTCATATCTTAGTAGACAAATAGCTAAATTTCTATATGATTTGATGGTTGGTCTATAATTTTGATGGTGTCCCATTTTAAACCTACAGTAGATTCAATGGGCTGGATCCATACTTCTGCTCAGTGCAAAAAATGGATGCTTATTGCTAATGTGCATGTGCTCACAGGACACTNCCAGCATAGAACTGGGCGCTCAGTATCCAGACTCCCATTTTGGAGGCGTTTCTATCAAGAGAGCGGGCCCGGAGGTGCGATTATCATTTAGTAAGGGATGGTTCAGTATTAATGTTCTCCTAAATGTATCAATTTTAGTTAAGAACTGAAAGGACAATTTAAAATCAACTTATAATTAAAAGCCCTCCTTCTTCCAATGAGGTTTGTCTGAACCTAAGCAGTTAACCTATCCCTTAACTTAGTAGGTGGGAGAATACTATGGACCTTACACCAATAACACACAAACTGCAGATATGAAGCAGTAACAGTCAACATACTGACAGTTAAGGAAACACCAGGAGAGCAGCGGAGCAGCTAGACATCTCTTTTGTGCCCATCCACAGCTGTACATAGCTAAGTAAGGTTTTATTATTTNATTTTTACTTATTTNAAAAAAACATGGGGCNTCACTAGAACNATTTAACAATATCCACTAGAACTATATCGTTCTAGTGAATGCCCATTTTTTTTTATCAAAACTTAGCTTTAAAACAAGACCAACTTAAAAACTCTACCACAATTAGAAGCAAAATTATGATTATTTAAAGTTTACCTAAAAGTTATATATTTGAAACCCTGTTATATAAACGCCGTTTATCACCAAGGAATAACATTTTACATACATATGATACTATATGCTATCTATCACCCTACCCATTTTCATGAAAATCTGAGCAAGTCAGGTTGAAAAGTCCCTTTTTCCGAAATAATTTGGCATGGAATGACCCTATTCTTAGTGCTTAAAACAAGCCTAGGACTGGTTTGAATCATGGGTCTNCTATATGTAATTCTACTATCCCTGCCTAACAGAAGTCTATGAACAGTTACATTTGAAATAGGGAAAGTTGGCAACATAATTCCAAAAACTAGTGCAGGATAACTTANATATTATTATAGTATATAACAAAAATGCTATGATTATCTACACTGTAGATGGCTGCCAGAGCACCAGGCAGCTGTAACCATTAGCATATATTTTATTTCCATTTTAATCTAGAGGTTGATAGTTTACGTGCTCTTAAACCTGCAATATATTATGCAATAGTCAGAATATCTATGGTGATTGAGGAGGGTTAGCAAATTGTAGATGCTCATTAAACTTCCCCAAAAATGTNAAAGGTGTACATACATAAGAATGTAGAATAATAAATTAAAATGAAAACATGATAAATGGATTGAGTCCAATACGAGTTGAAAAAAAAGTCTAGTTAAAATGCTATAACAAACTAAATGTCATGAACTGTACAAAACTAAGCAAATTATGCATTGAATTGGATGCAGAAAATTTGGAAGTGAGATGGAAACAGATTCTTTAAACAGTTTCAAGATAAAGATTCANGTTTATTGGTGGGATTACTTATGTGTAAATTCTGACCAGGTTGAAGGTTGCAGATTATACCCATAAGAATTCATCAGATTCAAGCTCTCAGTTTCATTTTACACTCTGGAGAATGTGAACTCAAATCTGATTGGTTGCCATGAGCAACATCCCCACTTCTCAATCTCACTGCAATCTCACCACTTAGTAAATATACCCCTTAATCTTGAAACAGATAAGGAATGTAAAATCCATTATGCATTGCATCTTTCTATTGGACTGGGACCAACTTATAAAAATAAGAAAACAAGAAGAATGATTATTGAAAAGCCACAACCACTAGAAGGAATAATGATTTTACATAGCACCCGATAAGAATAGTCACATGATGGACAGTTTTAGTTCATGGTGTAGAGTCAAAACCTCAAAACCCCCAAAACTAAAGCTAACATTTGTTTCTACACCCATTATAAAAAGGAAATATTTTAGCATGATGGATATCATTATCACATCAGTTTGCTGAAGCCACAGATTTGATTTCTAACCACAGCAACATATCAGTGGTGTTTNTGTGATTTTTATTCTTTTCTCTGGTTTCTTCTCATACTCAGATACGTAGTGTTGGGTGCAGAGTAAACNCTTGTGTGAAGGAGAATTTATACTTTAAGCCTGATGGGAAAGGGTTGATTTGGTATTTAATATTCTTCATAGAACTTATAAGTTTCATAGAACAGTACAATAAAAATAAAAATGTATAACAAGATAAAGCATGTTTCTANTTCTCCTATTAAAAGAAATTCATTTATGGTGCAGTGTATTTAGAGTCTTAATAATTTTTTTCAAATACTATGCTTGCATAGCATTGGACCAGATCCAGACTTTACGTACTNTTGACCTACTCACAACTTACTGAAGAGTGGGAAAAAACCATTGAATCGCAGGGGGAGTTAAATGTTATTAGTTACAAACAGTATTAGAGTTAGAGATAATGTTTCCAAGTCCAAGTCTAATAACAGTGCAACCGTAGCGCTACTAAGTATGTGTTTGCAAAATGCAAAAATAAAGTATTCTCCCTGCATGCAAACACTGACATTCATTTTACCTCTCTGCAATTCATTATGGGTTTTATCCACTCGTAAGTAAGTCAATAGTACGCAAGTCTGGATCTGGTCCATTGTCTTATTATACTACAAATGGGTTGCTAGATTTCAGCCTCTGGCATTTCTTTTGCCTATATTTTTTATGTTCTTTCAGCAAGATATACTGCAAATAGAAATAGCTAGTACATCTAGTATAGCAAGTTTCACATTATTCATTGATTATTTAGAAGGATAGCCTCGTATATTGACTGTATTATAATATTATAATATTCCACAAAGTATATAATATTGTTTGTTAAAACAAAATCTTAACAAAAAAAGCAAATGATAAACATATAAGGCATAGAAACATAATGATGGACAAAGAGAAGATTGCGACAGGTTTTGTGAAAATATAATTAAAACACCGAAAAGTCTTTTCTAGGAAATGAGACGTACAAGACAATTTACAAGTAAGAATTCTACCAGATATTCATTAGCAGAGCATTAACAAATGAAAGATTCCATTATCAGTATTTCACATACAATACAGATTTGGTTACAGTACCGATTTGTAAGAAACATTGCACATATGCATGAGGGATGCTAGTACAAATGATTGTTGCATAATTAAGGACAGATTCTATAAACCAGTGATTGTTGGAAGACTGAAGACATAAATATTCATTTCTAGTAAACGGATATGATGTGTTACATGAACATAAGAACTAAGCACAAAAAAGTAAAGAAAATATAACACTAAAGCACTGATTTAACCTTCAATAACTTGTTAAAAAGCCATAACAATAATATGAAAAATATGCTGCCATAAATCGATGTGAAATGTTGCCGGAGGTTTATTTACACATTTAAACATGTTGAGTAAGTAAAAAGATGCTTAGAGCATTTTTCTGTAAAGCTGCCTACAGCGCGCTAGGAAGATTTAATGTTGATTAATAAAGAGGCANACAGCTTTGCTATACAAGATACTAGATGATGTTTCCTTAACAGGCTACAGATATCTCATTTATTATAATATCATTTTGTGACAAAGAATATTTTCACAAAAAGGGAGAAAGAATACAAAAATAAGCCAAAACCAGATCTTCACTGATATACAATATCATTAGTTTATACACACACATTTACTTTTAAAAGAATAAGGGCCAATTTTACCTTCTGGTGACGAGCCAGGTTTTTGGGAATAGGTTGAACTGATTTTGCTTTTTTTGCTCCCATCACTGCTCACAGACAAACTGGACTGGATTTTCCTGTGCATTTTTTGAGAAACAGGAGCTGATAGCTTTCTATGATCTGCAGCAACATGTTTGACCCCATTGTGGATTCCATTGATATTACTCAGACCTACGTGACCATTTTGTATCTTGCCAGTTTCTTGCTCGCTCTGTTCCAGTGCTGAAGTATTTGGCTGAGGCAAGCTCTGAGGTTGGGCTAAAAACATAAAGGAAAGAGAGATGAAAAGATTAAACAGAATTCTCTAAAACCCCATCCAGAGGAAATAGACTAAAAGCCATTTTAGAAAAAAAAATAGGACAGGACTGTTCACGGGAGAAAAGAAGACACCTCTAACGTCATGTACGTCTGCAAATTAGATATTTCCCTTTATGTAAATGGACGTAATTATAAATGTTTCTTTTCACAACACTTAACAGATAGTTTTTGGGGTGTTTTAATACTTAAATCACATCATTTTGGTAAAAATACTTACAAATGAAGTTATATGCATGAAAAATGTGCTGCACTTTATAATAGCAGTATTAAAATTTACATTAGTCAACATAATATAGCGTAGAGCGACGAGGCTTAAAACACCTTTTAATGCGCAGATTAACACTTGTCAGCTGCGGGGTAGGCCTGTAGAGTTGCAATTAACTGAGGGCAAGTTGTTTGATTGAACTGTGATATGTGCACAAAACCTTTGTCTCTTTGCATTAAGTCCAAATAAAAAGTCCACATTATCATTACAGTTTGACAGAATGCTCCTTTCTTATACAATCTGGACATCAATTTGTGACCATTTGTGGTCTTAACTCCATTGCTACACATAGGAAATAAGAAATCAAAAGGAAATATTTAAAAAAAAATATGACCTAAATGTAGGCGATTACCTTACAGCAGATGCTTAACTAGAGAAACCAAGGATCCCATAAGATCACGCACACTCCTCTATCCAGTACGGGCTCTGTTCATGCACAAATAGCTGTCAGCTTATGAAGTGTTCTGTCTGCAGTTTGTGCTTAGATGTTGCAGGTAGGTTTTCTTTTTGTGCTGTGCTGTGTGTTTTTTAAACTACCATCTGATGGGTGATATGGGTGCACATTGGGCAACTGCCACCAGACCACCTCTCCCCAAGGCCNGGCTTCCANTGCCAAAATATCNCATAGCACNACAGCTAATGATATCAGTGTGATGAAGGAGGGCACAGCGTGATTAAAATTGACAATCACACAACACTACGGTGATCACACCTACATATCACCAGTCATTTAAATGGATATTTATCATTTTCAGTCCCTGGCCCATGGCTATTAATCTGACCCAGCCTCAGGCCATGCAGCAGAGGAAACATAAACGTGTCCATGGCAGCACCGATTGCTGGTTCATAGTAACAGTAGCAGTAAACACCAAAATCTACAGACCTGGAAAACTACACTGCTTTGAGTGGGTCACGTAGCTATCTTGCCAACCCTATAAAGATGTTGTCAGGGGAAGGTAGTCCACCTAGCATTCCCCCCTCTCTATCCCCCAGCTATGCCGCTGATCAGAAACATAAATCTAGCTCAGCAACACATTTTCTTTAGTGCATTTAATTGATTTCAAACTATTTTAATAGGACACCATAAATGTATGCTATCAAATGACAGTCTGACTATCACTTTATATTAGATATCATAAAAATTAGTAATAATTAATCCTCCTTTTAGGTCCTAACATAATACATGAAATGCAAGCACAAAATAATGGGTGTTATACGTAGCAAATGTCTGTTAAGATATTTGAAATGTATTATTCTGTAAAAGCAGTCTTTCTTTGGTGCACGTGACAGCTCTGAAAACTAGACTAAAGACCATTTTGGCATTTTCAGAGGTGTAACTTGTGCAAATTCAGCTCTATTGGGAGAACAATGTTATCTTGAGTCAGAGATATAAAAGACATAATACAGTGTTGAACTTAGAAGTTGTTTTGAATTATTCATATTTTGCCTGTATATTCAAGAAATTTTTACAAACTCTGCATTTTATACTACATAATCGCACACATTAAATGCACAAAGAAACTTTTTGACAAACCTTTTCTTTCAAAAAGTGGCATTTTTATGTTCGCTTGCAACATTGACTATATCATTCTTAAAAGACTATTGCCTTTCACAGGAGATCCCATTTTTACACTCTTTCGTACAAGCGAAAATTGTATTCTTACTATTCAGCAACAAATGCAATACATGTCAGGATGTAAAATAACAGTTGTGTGAACATAGAGCATTCCGCAGCAAAGGCTATACCAAGAATTCACCATTTTCTACACTTTCTGAGAAAAGATTTCCATTTCACATTCACAATGAGCAGTTTCAAATGGTTTATTAAAAAAAAGAGGGGCTTTAAAGAAAAATGCAGTATACCCAGCTGATTTCAATATTTTATACTTCACTGACTATACAATTGGGATTAAGTATGTCGAATTAATTTAAAAGACTCACTGCAGCCCTTTAAATGTTGTATACCACAGGTACAAATCTGCAGCACTCGCACTATCACAATTCAGAATGGCAGAGTGATACAAGGTAAATATGACATTAGTATGTAAACAAATCAGTAATAAATTGCTAATGTGGTATATCCAGCTTTAGCCAATACTTAAAAACTTTTTTTNATTTAATCTGAAGACTCATATTATGCAGTATAAGGATCTCCTGCTGCCAGGAAAGAGTTATTTAACTTTCATAATATTCACGTTTTACCCACTGGGATTAGGGTAAGATATATACTTTCTGCTCTATTACTGGTATATTTATGTACCTCAGTTTAGAAGGATGAAGTATCGCCATTTCACAAACCCCTTTTTTCTTCTTGTTACAGAATCATAGCTGCCTACATATTAAAATAGTATACAGTTAGATATAGCAGCTGATCTGAGCTGATGTATCAAAGGCAGCGATGCACATGTTTGACAGACCTTTTGAGCCCAGAAATCATCGTTTTATTTTTACTAAATGGTATTAGAATATTTTTGCCTTTTTTATATACAACATGTTAGCATTTTATTACAAAAGAGTAAATAATGGAAAGGAACAGGGTGGTGATCATCAAATATCAAATACATGGCATAGGTGTACTGAAATATAGGTGTATACTTGTATACAGATATTGTGAATATGCATATCCATGCATATTTATGGCATCAGGTAATCAGAGCTTTTTTGCAATAGATTTGTTGTCTTCTTTACACTGTTGTGATTATAAAACCAGGCAGTATACAACTGACATCAATATAGAGGCAGTGAATATATAATACTGTGTGAAGGCAATTACCTCTATAATAAATGGAAACTACAATTTGGCAGAATAATTAGATAAATTGACTTGGCGCCACAAGTCCTTAGCACCACAGAGTTCATTCAGTATAATAAATAGTGCAATATATCCATGTATATAAATGAATAGATAATTAAGTTAAGTGTAGAAAACGAGTGCAAGTTTATACTGTAATGAAGTTGCATAAATGCTGGTTAAAACTTTAACAGGTTTTGAAAGCAGTAGACCGAAGGGACAGTATATGAGAGAGGAGAATGTTGCTCAAGAGACCTTACAATCTGGGTTACAGTCAATGGAGCAGGAAACACTAAGGGGTTCAATAGNCAGAGCTGGTAATTCTAATGAAAACCAGGGCTACAGTCTACTTTATGTTATAGAGAGCATTATTGTTGATATTATGATTGTCTTATAAATATAATATGGGCTGGGAGGTAAAGCTAATATTTTTGTGAGATACTAAAAGAGAGGTACATGACTTGCAGAGTGGAAATACACGTCAGAACTTTAAAAAACCTTCACAGTTTCAGAAGCAGTGTTATATAGGAGTATATGGGGCCAATTCAATGTGGCTTATTCCTGTATATTAGGGCACAGCACAGCTCGCCATTTTTTTATACGCGGCTAAAAGCCAAAAAGACGCCCCTATGTAACAGGGATAAAACCACATTGCACCTCTCCCTTCTTGAAGCTGCTGAACCATAAACATTAGAAATAATTATCATTCATAATGATCTCTTTCAGTGACTTTGGTGTAATACCTGCTGATATATATTCATCTGAATGTTGCCTTAATGGGTGAGGGGTGAAACTGCCACATGGGGGCCCAGAGGGTTGAACCTGTATTGAATGTGTGCTTGATGGCACAGTATGTCAGCATAAAAAGTATGCTCAGAAATAAAGTGTGTGAGATCCAGACCCAAAGCAAGTGACTGCACAACTACCTGTATTCTGGAAGTCAATGTACAGTAGAGTGCTTATGCAAGTGAGCCTGGTCCAGACCCAAAAACAAACAGAACTCACTAAAGGCTAACACTACACAATGTATTTCACAACTATTATATTGGTGAACACTAACTAACTAATACCATGTACATACAAAGCAAAAAGATTGATTATAATTATTGAGTGTAATACCACAGGTGACACTAAGGCTCCAGCTGGCCATGGGAAAAGTAACATGAATGTATGTCTTATACCCCATTCACAGACTACCCTGGTAAATCTGATTTTAATGAGCAGGGTTTTTAGCTGTGGATCTGAATTACCCTGGTAATTCACAAACTACCCTGGTCAACACCGTTCACACTGAACCAGGGTAGTTAGTAGTAATTTTAGTGCTGTTCACACTGAGCAAACTACCCGGGTACTTCAGTCAACCTGGTAAGTTGACTAAATTACCCGGGTAATAGCCCTCTGTGTGAACGGGGTATTACTGTCCTGGATTGTGAACTATAAAACCTATTAAAACATTTTATGATTACAAGGAAAAGGAGTTGTAGAAGTTGCAAGCAATATACAATGGATTCATATAATTAAGTTCATTTACTGGATTCATCCCCTCTTTTATATATATTTAACATTTATTTATTACATCTATTTCCAAATCCAAATATAGATTCCTTATGGTAGAAGACCAAAGGGTGTAAACAATAAACCAGGATATAGACAGCGCTCATAGTTTGCTTTTTTAATAGTACAGGAAGCTATTCATTCCAATACCAAGAATGATGCCTGAACAATACAGTTTCCTAGACAGGGGATTTTTTTTTTTGGTTTTGCTTTTCTGCTATACTTCCATTTTAACAATGATCAAGAAAAGCCTTTTCATTACATATATTCTATTGATATATTTGAACCAATACACATAGTTCCATCGCATGAGACTTTAAACGACATCAATAGATAATTTGGTATAGTTAATGCGTAAATATTCAAATTATAAAGGTGTACATCTAAGTTGCTTTAAGATGCTGTGTGAAGTGGCTTTTGTCAGCAATTATTTTTTAACATATTCAATATGGTAAATAGCATATACTGCATCTTCTATAACACTGAAAGCATACATTAACATGATAACTAGGCACAATCCTTTAAGTCATTTTCCTACTCACTGAATTTTTTATGCTTTTCTGATCTTAATAAGAAAACAAAGCAACCAGTAACATCATAACATTGAAATGCTTTAGAAAACTGTTCAGGTACAACAAAACAGAAACTTAAAAGGACTTTGCAATTTGTTCCAGAACCCCCATTCACCCCCTTCACAAAAAGTGCATTGTAATGAAAATAGATGACTCTGATTTCCAGCAGCTGTACAGTTTCAGCAGAAGGAACTTAAAAGGATTCCACAGTGATCATTAAAAGCAGGTTATGACAGCAAACCATGTCACTTCCACCTTTCTAAAAAGAATGCAATTTCTAATGATAATAAAATTAATATCATTTGTATTAATAGTATAACACTGATTATTTCACCTAAACATATAAAGAATATAAACATGTCAACCTAACTTCATATAATGCTTAATATTATTATTCTCTTTAAATGTGCTTGATTTTGCAATAACATACTAATATGTTTGATACATTCTGAAGGTGGCCATTCACAGGCAGATTTTTACCAGAAACCCATGATATTCGACAAAACACCTAAAAATGTAAACAAACGACATCGGTGATCAGTCGGATTTCCCAATTGATCATGACGTTAGTTTGTATAGCTAAAAAAAATAAGAAAAAAATCTGTTAAAAATAGAAAAATATATATACTTACATTTCAGATGTCTTTGTGATGCCCACCGAGCTCCTTCTTCTGATGCTTCAGTGCGTCCAGTGCAGCCAGAGAGGACGCTGTATATGCGTCCTCTCCACACAAGGCGGAGACACTGGCGCATCATAAGAAGGAGTTGGGCACCACACCGATGCCCAGCAAAGACATCTGGAATGTAAATTTGGGTTGGTATAGTTTTAAATACACAATGGGGCAGACTGGATGGACCATGTGGCTCTTATCTGCCGTCACTTTCTATGTTTCTATGTAAGTATAGTTTTATTAATTTTTTCTATGTTTTTACAGGTTCTGGGGCTTCTTCTATGGCCACCATGAGAACGACATCGTTCTCATGGATGTCCTTCAGGTAGGGTGATTTTCCCTAGGGACATTTCACTAGAACGACATTGTTGGCATGGCCATCTTCAGCTCACAGAAGAATAAAACTTCAAACAGGCAACTTAATGTGATTCTTTAAGCATTTATGTCATCAGGTAAATTAATGGAAAATGAAATAGTCTAGTCTACTAGTCTACTAGCTATAACAATTGCCAAGCACACAGAAGAGACTAGACATCTCTTAAGAGCCAGTCAGTCCCTCCCTCAAGTTGCTTTTATGCTTCTGTTATAGAACTAATGGCTAATAATTAATACAATATTGCTGCTTGTGTTCACCAAAAGCAGTTTTTGGCTTTACATATAAGGTTTTGACAGACCACTGGTGCTTTCATCTACAAGGGTAAGTACCCATTTATTACCCCTCCCTACCATGATTATCCATACCTGTTTTGTAAGAAAGTAAAACATGATAACATTCATACCTATAATATCTATAGAAAAACACATTTAAGGGCTATTTAAGTAAACAGCATAAGGCATGTTTTTGCCATTTAGGGGCAGAATTAAGATTAAAATAAAAGGATTTTGTAGAAATGGAACAAGAAATGGGGGAGTAGCAAGTCACACTTAAAGGGTGTTTTTGTAATTTCAGCACTGTAATCTGAAACTTTACAGGATGGTTTCCAGTACATGTTGTCATTCAGCATGTGTTCTTTTTTTTTATTTACACACTGCCGCAGCTGTTAAAAATCTACAGCTGGAAACATTTTGGGTATAAAATAAATACCAATACAATTCTGTAATATACACACACATACATAGTATACCTGATTTTCTATTATCATCAAACTCTGCATTTGAATGCTGCAAATGTACTTTTTAAGGGGCACTAAATTTTAACATACCAATAACAAATTTAAGCTGGCCACACACACAATTATCTTGGATTGGGCATTCCTTTAAATGGCGAAATGTCTGAAAAATGACTAGGGTTCGATTATATAATCGGATGGAAAATCTGTTTGATAATTAAACCCTAGTTCCAATTTTCTAATCAGTGCTGCAGTGTGGGACATCTACAGCAACGGAGGATAGGTAAGTAAGGGTGGGGAGAGAAGTCCTGCGCTGGTTGACAGGCACCCCATCTAACAGCTGGGCGGGATACCTGCCAATCCCTCCCCGTTCAGATTATCACTCTAGTGTGTGGGGAATAGACCTAATAGCCCCAAAAAAATGTCTGCCTATCTGTGACTTTCCACTTATCAATAAGAATGAAGGTGCAATAAACTTTGTATTATCAAATCTTTGTGAAATAGATACCAAATGGATATATAACCAACATTTTCAACATTACAAATAAACAAAGTTATACTTTATAGAAAAACGTACTTTGAATTATGCTGTCATCCCTGCTCCGCAAAATAGCACAATCTTCCAAATCAGTTTGAACACTTTTATTGTTTAAGGACTGGTGGGCGTCTTCTAGATCTTCCATATCCGTGTTTACTGTTTCACATTTTTCTAAAATGAACAAGCAACAATATAAAACATACAAAAATATGACATGAGCTGTTAATATTGCTATTCCTTTAAATATATGAATCAACTGCATAATGCTCTGCTCTACACTACAATTTGAATCCAGGTAACATTTAACATAGTTATTTACTAAGTTGACTATGAGAAGTCCTAATAAAAGTATATTTAATGGAAACATATCACTGTCATACTGAAAATAAAAACATTTATTATCAACTAATTATATGTACTTATTTACTGCAATACATAAAGAGCATACAATGTGTCACATAGATTACTGTCAGATGACAGAAGTTGCCAAACCACATCAACTTTTTTTTATGTATATTCAATTACATTTTTATACAATTTACATGAAAAAGCCCTGTATGAAGGAAGTTCAGTTGATGAACATATGCAATATTTTTTCTCTACATGCTGCAACTAGTAAAGGCTACAACAATGTGTTTGATGAAAATAAAATGTAGAAATAACTATGGTAAATGCAATAAGCACACATAGAAAAAGAAACCACAATTAAAAAAGAAACCATACATTACTCATAATATACGACTTCCGAATGTCAATTGCAGGTTGTTAGGAAGGACCAAATCTGTCTGTATAATAATGTTAACCTCAACAACCATCACTGCATGCATTAGACCTGTATAACTTGGAAAATGTCCATTGCTACATTTATATGCATAGTTGCTGTAGGGCAAGTATATCAATGCAAATAACCAGTAATAAGACTACTTACACTTGCCCTCACAACCAATGAAGATAAATTGACAATTACATTGATTGTGAGTGTTTGAAATACACCACAGCTTTATTATTACAATGATCAATCAAAAATATCAAGGACACATTTTAAGGATCAATGCACATAAATTGGATAGCAGTGTGGGATATTTAGCAAAAGAAAAAAGAAACACAGAATTAACAGAATTCAGTACCTCCCACCATAATCTCAAAGGGCCCTATCAAGAATGAAAGCATATGTTAGCCTAAACAATGGAGGCTAATATACAGAATTTGCTATGTTAACTTTGCATAGCATACTCTTTCTGTGCTCCTAGGAGTGGAAGGGATTTAAGAGTTAAGTTGAACGTTACATAACACTGTGCGGGGGAATACTGAATCGTACTTATGGCCACTTAGCCAAGCTCCTACTTTACCATTAACATGCCTATGCCTACCCACCATAAGTATCTCAGGCACATAGCAAGTGGGCTCCCCTATGTGACTGAATTCTGCATAGATTGCAATCCTGTGTTGAAGTCCTTACAATATGTACGCAAGTCGCTTATAGCTATTAAATCTTATTATCGCCCAAAGAGGAGAATTCATACAGGTGTCCCTGGAAGGCAGTGATGTTCATAAACAGGATGTACATACATCTTTCTGGTTTCTAATGTTTCTTTTACATTAATTTTTTTTTTTTTAACAGGTTCTTACAACTGTCTCTCTACAGTCAGTTTTTACATATCTGCAATACAACAAAGCATGTTTTCGCTTACACTGTACCTTTCAAGACTTACATTTTTTGCATTCTCACGAGAGGATTATTGTGGTCTCCTATTAAATGGATTCACACATCACAAGAAAATATGTTGTGATCAAGGCGGTTATTAAGCACCTCAACTAATATGCTAGATACAGTTAGATACTTGAAATGTGTGGACAATGTGCTCCTCAATGCTTCCCTTCAGCATTTAGTGTGGTCAGAATCAGGTCATACAAATGCAGAAAAGCAACAGACAATACATGCCTTGTGTTTCTTAAAAGGGTTTTTATTTTTTCATTCATACTGAAAACAGAAACACTCGTAAACACCAGGCAGCAATTCTGCTGAAAAAAATAACTTGTTTTGTTAACTATATATTACTAGGAATCCACTAAGAGGAAAATTGCTAAACTAGTGTACAAGGTATAGTAAATGACAGGAGTATCACAATCCATGGCAATGGGGGACATAAAGTTTACATATCTAATAAAGTGGCTCTGAATACAATCAAAGATCATGTGTTTAAACTAAACCATACAACAATCATGCGCTTCTGTTTCTTTATGTAAACCTCACCAGCCAACAAGTATCATGCGCTTCTGTTTCTTTAAGTATACCTCACCAGCCAACAAGTATCATGCGCTTCTGTTTCTTTAAGTATACCTCACCAGCCAACAAGTATCATATGCTTCAGTTTCTTTATGTAAACAAGTAATATGTGCTTCTGTTTCTTTAAGTATACCTCGCCAGGCAACCATTCCGATTTACAAAAGAGGTAGCAAGTATAGTGAGAACAAAATATGGCCTTTATGGCCTCTAAGGATGACAGAGAAGGGTATGCTGCAAAATTAAAAGACACTAAAAAGGTTATCATGGCAGCAAAGCATTAAAGTGGAAGTAGGGAGGATGCAGTCAACTATCAACCAGTAAGTCTAACATAAGTATACCATTATACCATTCAATATACCATTCATGGCGTTACATTAGAAAACACTTACATCAGATACTTGGTTTCATAGGGAGAGGAATTAGTAGCAGANAGAGGGAAGTAGTAATGCCTCTCTATAGGGCACTGGTGCGGCCTCACCTAGATTACTGTGTTCAGTTCTGGAGGCCATATCTCCAGAAGGACATAAATACATTAGAGAAAGTAATTGATCCAGTAATTTATATTGTATTTCATACAATATTGCAAGCAGGTTGTTAAAAATTTTCTCTCCATTTTTCCTTGACAATCTTTTTTTATGCATTAAATGTAACAAATTTGAAAAATGTCCTAAATACATCTGAAAAAAGTGCATTTAAGTCATGAAAGTTGTTATTAATAAATAATACATTCTTTGTCAATTAGATAAAAAATATTAAATATTATCAGAGTAACCAATTCTCGCTATTGCAGAAGCATAACATCAGCATAATTCCCTGAGCTCTACTATAGAGGTATCTTTCTTGAAATGTTTTGGAACATAAGTTTAATTACTTAAACAACAATATAAATAGATACAATTTAATAGACAAAACTTTTAGAAATAGCAACCTTTTAATGTGCAAACTATCTGACAAATGTGAGAATGATCATACAGGGTATGAGAGTTTAAATGTATTACACTGGCTGCACAAGAGAAGGCATTGAAATTTCCAGAAAGGTTCCTGCATCTGTAATGACATGTCATGAAGATTTATAACATTGTAACTGTTTAAAACAGGAAAATAAAGACACTGTCATGTACCAGTTAAACAGCTGTTTGCTTGTTAAGAAAAAATAAGATTACATTTAGAAATGTATGAAGAAAAGAACAAATCCAGTAAAGTGAATCTGTAGAATTGACTAAACTGAATATATTTGATCTGTGTCCCAAAACTACCATGAGCTTGACAGGTTATTACATAGTGTAAGGAAAGGGCAGTTTTGATGCATAGATTGAAAACTCTTCAAGCAAAGACTTTTCTCATGTTTGCTCAAGTCTGAAGTTATGTCATTTTATTAATATACTGGTATTTGATCCTCTTCTCAGTGTTCATTATCTAAGAAAGGTGGTTACTGAGACCTGCAATCTGATGAGACTATAGTGTATTTACAAACACAGCAACAATGTAAACTATCTTGGTTATTGTTTTTGTTTGCTGTTAAAATGAACACATAGGAACGTTCTACATGTCCCAACATGCAAAGTCGAGTCTGTCATTCAAAAATGTGTTAAACATGGGCAAATATATTTCATATTCTTGTAAATTCACGTTAATATGTATACAGTATATTACATGTTTTTTTTGGAAATTTTAAAAGCCAAATATGGCACACTGTACATTGCTATCTCAGACATCTCCTATAAGACTAAGGAAAAAAATACTCCTCATAGAATTTTTAAGGATTCTGCCCAAAGAGGAGTGTTTTTTTAGTGGCTATTAAATTACATTAAATAGTATAATGGTGAAAACCTTATGTAGTATCTGTGGACCAGGGGGGGAATTCACTAACTGACGATTTCTGCTGAGATTTCATATCATCAGCATTCGTCAGTGATCTGAAATCGTCAATGACTGGTGATGTATAGTATTCAGTAAGTGATGAATTCTATT
>JABWIB010005192.1:13531-24048 GCA_016617825.1 Platyplectrum ornatum
TCAGGGAGTCAGGGAGATCACCCACTTTTCAGGGAGAGTTGGCAGCCATGAAATATAGTTCATCTAATTTAACAGAAAAGACTCACCCAGACTGAAAAATAGAGATGAGAGGTGTTGGTTTTGTTACTTAACTTTAAATGAGTAAAAAAAACCCCAAATCTGTTCGGTATCCAGGATTTTGCATACTTGCCAAAACTGTGCACCCTAATGCCTTTAATTGTTTTTCTGAATTCAAAATAATATTATAATCAGAAAAATCTTTCTATGATATAAAAACAGGTTATGGGCTCATAGCAACCAATCAGATTTCAGCTCAAATTCTCCGGGATGTAAAATGAAACTGATTAAATCAGATTGGTTGCTATGGGCAACATCCCCACTTTTCAATCTCCCTGCTTATTAAATTTAGACCTAAATGTTTGTCGTAACATTACAACAGATAGTGCTTTCACAATGTTAGACCATATTGCCATGGAGAACAAACTCCTTCAGTGTCTGTCACAAAGGTTTAAGGTCGAAGTCTTTGGGTTAGATTTCTTAAACTGCTGAAAATGAAAAAGATGCTACCCATCACAACCAAACAGATCCTTGTTTTTACCGTTATTGCATACTAGAGAATGACAGAATATCAATATATATAGCACCCTAATGCTTCTCAGAATAAACATGTAAATATTAAGATTTAGCTGATGAGGACAATTTTCATGAATTTATACAGTCTGTAGTATTCTAAAAACAGCAGTGAGATTTTTCAACTCTGTGATTCACTATATATATCTCAGAGATACCTATAACTATCATGTATACCCTATAACCATCTAGTAGGTTGCCATCAGCTGACGGGTGCCACAGGGTGTTGGTGGGTTGTGGTTTCCCCCTCCACAGTGAAACATTCATTCCCGAGCGTTAGCTTCTGTCTGTACTCGCCAGGGCTGGCTGATGGCATGATGACCTCAGGCTGGAAATCATCTCTTTGGAGCAGATGGTTCGTTTTGAGCCATGAAATCCGCTGCGTCTAATAAACAACCTATATGGAGAAAGGTTGCAAAACTATACATAGTACAAATTTATTAGAGTATACTGGATTATTAGTAAATACTCCCAATCAGAGTTTATTTCTCTATATAACATAAATGCATATTGATGATACATGTGGCTTGGGCTTCCTCTTCATCAGTATAAAGGGACTTACACGTTGCACTGGATAACATTGACCGCAACTCTTTTAGTATATAATTCCCATGCACAGGGCAGTACTAGGTCTCTGAGCGCCCTGGACAATCCTTCCTGCTGATTCTCTTATTTGTACAAGATTGTGCGGATATTTCTCCCTGTGCATGCAGCACACACACTGTGCAATCGTCATATTCAGCGTATGTATCAAATTTTTTTATGCAATTTATTTTATTGTACCAGGTAAGCTTTCTTCCCTGATTTTGTTATTAAATATATATATATATATATATATATATATATATATATATATATATATATATATATTGCTCTTTACTGTGTCAATACATTTTCCTGTATTCTTTGTACAGGTACTGATGCCGCAAACAGCACCCGTAGAGATTTCACAGTTTCACACGAAACAAGGTTTTCAGCTATAAATACCTCTGGAACAGCATGTGACTGCTGTCATCTGTGGAGTCTATGGCATGACTTCTGCTGGATCTCAAGAGTTCATGGCACCAGTGCACACATTTCTTCTTAAGTACTTAAATGAGTGATGTGATGATGTGAGGGACCCTTAGTATTGGCCCTACGTGTAGAAGCCCATTTATGTGTTGGGCCCCTGGGTAACTGACCGGGTTGCCCTGTGGTTAATTAGACCCTGCTTATGTGTAGGGACCATATTACATAATTTTATCAATCATTATAACATGACTGGGTGGTAATAGGGCCCTGTTCACAAGCATACACTCTAGAATGGATTAATACATAAGGGCAATAATGGCCCCGTCAGGTTGTATGGTAAGAGTGCTCAGTTCTCCGCATCATCCAGTCACACAGTGCTGGTAGCAGGACTGATGGGAATTTTAACATTGATAGTGAAATTTAGTTCTGGTTTGTGTTTGCCGGGACCTGGGCTGAGGTGATGATTTCATGTAATTCACTGCCTCAGCCACAATCATTACTATAATGGGTGATGCTCGACAGAGTGGCCCATCCATCCAGAGAGAAAAATAGTCGTTCGCAGTCCAGGGGGGGCGGCTTTGGGTGTGATCACCTCCTCTGCCCATTCCTCTCCCATGTTGCAGATCTTTGGTAACACTTGGCAGGAAGAAACCAAATGCCGGAAACCCAGTTCTAACTTTGTTTTAGTTCTTTCAGGCACATTGTCTTGGACACACATGCACAGTACCAGGCCTATGAAGGCGCAGACCCCTTGCCACGTCTCTTGCACCCGCTCCTTTCCTCTCCTGTCTACATTCTTGTACAGCTCCATGTGAATGCTCTCAGAGAGGCCTATTTTAAGCTCTATTCTGCTCTGGTAAATGCTGGGTGTTATCTCTATCTGCCCTTTCAGGGAATGCAGTCTGCACTATTTCTGTACAAAGAATGGTGTGTTTCAATACATTTCTATCAAAATAAAGACGCATTTTATGATACAATAAGGAAACCGTCAGCCATACGCCATAAACATGACTATCAGTTTATTTCATGATTATGGAGGGGAACTGGATTATTATTATTAAAATAACATTCTGTACCTTCTTTTGACATCTACTGCAACTAGAGGAACACCATTTTATTTTGGTCTCACACACAAGACAGAGCCCTTATGTAACCGCTGGTCCTCTTTCCAACTCCCCTGACTGTAGTTCATTGGACACGGGCAAAATAAATAATCCCAAACTATATCATTTATAGCAGTGGTCGAAGTAGAAATTTAGAAGTGGCGGTATGGACATTTAGAAGTGGGGGTATGGAAATACTGAATATAATAGAAGTCAATGGAGATTTGTAGTATTTCAATTACATCAGTGGGAGAAGTGCCGGTATGGAATACCCCCATATACACCCCCACTTCCAGCCCTGATTTATAGTATTTAGGCAAAATAATACAAATACACAAAACTGAATCCACATTTACGAAAAGAAGAGACCTCTTCTATGTACTAGAAGTCATTTTCTCTACACTGGAAAATGATCGATGATGAAAAATAGCCAAATCTGATAACCAGCTTAGCTGGGGCGTGATTTCTCAAGACCGGGAAAGCAAAATTGTTTGTATGTGTGTGTTTATGTTCCTGTATATGTGATGTATTGTCATAAGTGTGTGGTTTGTTTGGAATGTCTGTGTGTCTTTCTTTCATGTTATTTAGGTGGAGGCTAATACTATAGAACAGTTTAAGCATGCTTGGGATAAATATAAGGGTATTCTGAGCCTCAAACAAAATGGTGATTAAATTTGGGTTGGTATAGTTCTAAATGCACAATTGGGCAGACTGGATGGGCCATGTGGCTCTTATCTGCCGTCACTTTCTATGTTTCTATCTATGTTACTAAGATTGTACGAAATCACATCCCAGCGAACCAATGAACATGACTCAATTCAGACTTCCAATAGGAAAACCGACTTGCACTCCAGTGACTGGGACTGGGACTACACATATACTATACATTGTAATGCTATCATACTGCATACTGGTCCATACTTCTGATCATTCTAATCTGGAAGAACTTACTGGGGTCTGACGTCTTTGGGTAGAAGTTAGTAAAACTCATGGAAATGCAGATACAACAGTGGAGGGACCTTACTCAGAGGCCCCTTCCTTCCTCCATCCAATATGTGCAGGATGGTGAATGAGCTCCATGCGCACTGACTGACAGGTTAACACTGACAGCTTACTCCTGTGGCTCCTCAGGCTTGCAGTGAGATAATGTCTCCGGGGTCAGATTCAGGGTCAGAGTAGTTGTTTACCAACCTGCCAAAAGGAGCAACAGCACTAGACTTTCAGGTACAGCTGTGAGCCAGAGGTGAATAAGTGAATGTTATACCTTACACTCACCAAGAAAAAGTGCTACAGGTCCCCTTCTACAGTATATCATTAGTGAATGCTACTACTCGCAGCCGGCATCATACACAAAGCTGCGGCACCTTAATGCACTCTAACAGGTGATTGATTGAGGGCGAGTGACACATGTTCATGTCTTCATCCACGTCCTCACATTTATCCTAAACAGAAAAGGCTGTGTACATACCCTCAGCTTATCGGCTTCGTTATTTGTTATTCGTTATTGTACAAATTTGTTTGATTTAAATTAGAGGTTCTCAACCAGTGGTATATGAAATACAAGCCAAATGGGCTGGGTTATATAGTTACAGCATCCAGAAATTAATTGATACTTGAACGCATTGTTTACTGGGGCACCTCAAAAAGATCTAAACCATGCAATCCTGGATTTTAACTTTTGATTTAAATCATGATTTAAATTGTTTGATTTAAATTGTCCCACCCTTGTTTCATTGATTTATTCAGCTACAGATCAGTTTTCATTTACACGAGTAGATGGACCTTCACTCCTTTCTGAGGATTTCCATCATTATCATCATCTGAATGTGAAGCACATTTTTTGTAATGGTCTTTCATTATTGCTACAAGTCCCTTACATTACTTTACTGTACATTTAATATTCTGCATTTAATCCAAATTAACCAGGGACATCTCTTTCTAAGCAAAAGCTATCGTTTTTCAACATTTTGATTTAAATGGCTCTTTTAAATTGTATTTTAATTGTATGATTTAAATCAAGAAATCCTGTATATGACACTTTATAGTAAAATTTAAGCTGTATCTTAATTATATGTTACCAGTTTATAGTGAAAAACTTCAGTTTCATATATATCCCTTCAGCTACTGTTCATAGTTGTAGTCCGCACACTCGTAATTATTTTGAAACCCTTTCTTAGGTATATCAAAAAGATTTCTTTATTAGAGTAGAGTAAAATTTCCACATACAACTTCTCTTTTATTCAGTATCCACCATCGTAGTTATATGAACTGGTATCACTATATTAAAAAACACACATTGGGGCCGATTCAATCCTGCGCGAAGACGGGAAAAAACGCGAAGTGCGCTTTTTCCCGTCTATTACGGGAGTGAAACCTCGAGGAGTTTTGTTCGCACCTCTATGAGGTGTGAACGAAAAAACGCGAGATTTTCTGCCTTACGCTATTTGCGTAAGGCAGAAAACTTCACGCCTAACGGATTGAATCGGCCCCATTGTGTCAAAATAAACAAAAAAGAAAAACAGTGTTTCAAAACCAACCACCAAGATCAACATTGCAGCCACTTGTTAGATTTCATCACTTTTATATTTTTCAATGATATATTCAAAAAATCCATAGTCAATCATTATAAATAGCAAACAGACCTGGTAGCTCCTGCCACTATCAGCGTCTCAATATCAGTCATCAATTTAGCCCGACAGCTGTTTTGGTGGTATGGTGACCATCATCCTCAAGGGCATATTGGTAGTGGCTATAAACATGTTTGTTTATAGCCACTACCAATATGCTATTGAATATATCATTGAAAAATATGGAAATGATGAAATCTAACAAGTGGCTGCAATGTTTATCTTGGTGGTTGGTTTTGAAACACTTTTTTTGTTTTTGTTTTTTTAACACAATGGGGTATATTTACTAAGTGGCGAGATTGCAGTGAGATTGGAAAGTGGGCATGTTGCCCATAGCAACCACTTCTAAACTTCCACTTCAACCACTGTATGTATATATATACACCGTACCAAATGTCTAATGTGTTTTAAACCATGGAGACTAAAATGTGTGCTACATCAAAGCAATATAAACCCCCACTAATGGAGTGTTTACAGATGGAATCAAGGGCTACATTCACCACGATTATGTTGAATTTAACACCTTCTATTTAACAGCTTCAGCTTCAATAATTCTGTCTTCAGAAGATACTTTGACTTTACAAATACAAAGCAATATTGCAGCATGTAAGAAACACACAATTAACTGTTAAAAATTGCTTAAAAAGTACATTCCCAATATTTATATTGCTATACAGCACAGCTTACAGGCATACACAAAACATATAGCTAGTGGGAACAGAAGACGAAGAGAAGAAATATTATTTCTAGATCAAATAAGCATCCTTGCATTTATATTTATCCGCAGGGTGTTTTTTCTCAGATTTATTATTAAAACATCAAAAACATACCATTGCAATGCTAACAGAAGAGAGGAAAATGTGTGTGAAGACAAGCTTCCCCGGACCAGTCTATGCTATACTCCAGTATCTGATACTATCCAGGGGCAGATTGTGTTAGATATCATGGGTCATACTGACCTCTGAATCAGTTCTTTTTTCAGATGACATTTTAAATAAAGCTGACTGGAGCCACACGGTTAATTCTGTGTTACAATATTCTGCAAACGTTAAGCGACAATACAGTACACTGAACGAAGCAGAATTAAGATCAGCATATAAATACAACTTCACAACGTGAGCTTAAAGAAATTACCAACACTACAGGGAGCATCTTAAAAAACAAAATCACAAAGGTGTGTAATTAACTACTGGGCTTTACAATACCTGTGAGCCTTTTATAGTGAAACCTAATGGGTAAAAACATTTTTAAAAAGCAAACATGTATGGTATATTCATTTATTATTACATCTTAAAGGCGACACATTTTCAGCAATATTTGCATGTTTCCTTCTCTAACAACCAGTGACCGAGAGACGCCGGAAAGAGCCCACCAGTGACCGAGAGACGCCGGAAAGAGCCCACCAGTGGCCGAGAGACGCCGGAAAGAGCCCACCAGTGGCCGAGAGACGCCGGAAAGAGCCCACCAGTGGCCGAGAGACGCCGGAAAGAGCCCACCAGTGGCCGAGAGACGCCGGAAAGAGCCCACCAGTGGCCGAGAGACGCCGGAAAGAGCCCACCAGTGGCCGAGAGACGCCGGAAAGAGCCCACCAGTGGCCGAGAGACGCCGGAAAGAGCCCACCAGTGGCCGAGAGACGCCGGAAAGAGCCCACCAGTGGCCGAGAGACGCCGGAAAGAGCCCACCAGTGGCCGAGAGACGCCGGAAAGAGCCCACCAGTGACCGAGAGGCTAAAAAAAGAAGCACATCAGTCACCGAAAGACAATAGAAACTGGTACCCAAAACTGTTATACAATACAGAGGGCAGTTGCATCATCAGTCCAGAACACATACCAATGACCTATATGAAGAAATACAATACCTAGGGCATACCACTGACCAGATATTATGCATTAAATAAAACACATTTACTGGTTTTATTATGACTTCATTTCTTGATTGGTTTTCCAGATTTAGTAATGTCCCTTTTCCTTTTACTAATGTATATAAATAGCTAATTTTGCAATTTAATCGAAAAAAACAGTCATTTTTTTTTTACTACATTAACTACTGTTTTATAATAAAAAAGAAATTGGTTCCACTAAAATGCGGATGTAACAGCTTGTCAAACAGCCAAAATGTCTGCTCTCGACTGGCTGTTACTATTATAGCTTGTAAGATAGCTATTAAAGCCAATAAAGATGTTGGCAAGACCCACTTAGGGGTTGCAACCCAGAGTTTAAGAACCATTGCCTTAAGCTGGGTACATACCAACATTTTTCAAATAAAGAGAAGTCTTGTAAGATATCTACTAAACAATTTGTCCTGATCAGCTGAACAATGCCCTTCTAGACACCACAGTATAGTTTTCTAAAGATCGTCAATACTACCCATAAACATTTGCTTCATTGGTATGCTGCAATTATATACTCATCCACAAGGTGGCACTATACAGAAATATGAATGAGAAAACTGGCTCTGAAGATTGTGCCAAATTTCTCCAGACATAGGAGTATTGTATTTTTTAAAATTCAGAGCTCTTAAACCACAAACTTTTCCAAACGATTCTGCAGCAGGTTCACACTGAACAATCAAATGATTATTGATTGGAGGGATATCTGACAATTGTTTTTCTATCCTGCTTTTCAGAAATAACTACACAGCTATAAGTGCGACTGTTGGCAACCAGCAATGTAAGTAACTTTACGAGGGGTTCACTGTTGAGGATACAAAATCTTGATATATGGTGACATCATACTGCCTCTACTTTAGGAACATCACTATCTCCCAGTGACTGAAATCTGTTTTTATAATAAAACCACCACTACAGACAATTTACACATTCAGTATTCATAATATTAACTGGTCACAAGGCACNAGCACGTTCTGATGGGACCTGCTCCCCCTACCCACATAAATTACACTAAGTGTGAGGGGTATATTTAAACGACACATTTGGAGCAGTGTTTGTGTAATCAATGCAAATCATCGGCAGAAGTATACCAGGGAAAGTGCAGCTATCTCTATACGGAGAGAGGAGCGTCAGGGCAGGTCACTCTCCTCTCCAGCACAGGTTTCCTGGATTTCCTTGTGTGTAGCCTCCTAAATGGAGAAGTTCCACCTGCATTCCAGTCAGACAGGACATTGAAGTAGCTTTCCACACTGGTCATGAAGAGCTCGATTTCAACCAAGCTGTGCATGCAGTCCTGCACCTAGCATTGACCATGTATTGGAAGGGTCCAAAAATATATCAATGGCAATTTCAATCTGGTCGTAATCGCTCTGGGGCCATATTGTGGACATTCCCTCAATACATCTTAACAGGATGACAGAAAGTGTATTTACCAAATGGTTTCCAATTTCTCCAGTATGGTTGTGTATAATAACTAGGGTGTGTAATACATGTTGCTGCATTTACACCAAGTAACAAGGGAATTTCCATCCATCCATGTCTGTGCCCACAACAGGTGGTATAAAACAAAATGTGTTACAGCATTATCACAGCAGGTTATACAGTTCAGCTGGTCACCCATTACAACTATAATCAGCAGGAGAGGAAGATGATTCCCTGGGAAGCGCCACTCACTTATCCTGCTGACAGCAATAATCCAGACAGAAGGGGGAGTATAGAAGGAAGAGTGACTTATTGACTTATCTTAGCGTGAAATATCTGGATCTCGCTTTCAATACATTTTATGAGCCCCTAAAGATTAAATGATTTTACCCAAGTGTTCCAGATATGATTAGTGGGCATTGGTAAAAATCCATCCTGGACCATCCACTACAGCAATTTTCTGGGTCCTCACCTGAGAAGTATATGATCGCCCCCATACACACTGATTTGCTCCTCAGCAAACCTTCAATACAAATTTTGGCATAACATTTATGGGCCAGATCTAGTTTTTGAGTTGAAAGGTGCAATTTCCTATCTCAACTTTAATTTAAAAAATGAAACTAAAACTATTTAGTTTGTAGAAACGCAAAGTGTTTTATCTGCATGCAAATAAATACATTTATTAATTTGCACCCCATATTGAAATATGGATTTTTTTATACACTGTTTTGTACAGGTGTCATTTATAGCTTAGCTTTTATATTTAAAGTCACATGTGAAAGGTGAGGATCAATGTAAAAGCTTTATATTTAAAACTAATAATGGTAAAACATAACACTATGTTATATAAGGAAACACTAGTGAATTCTGCAGAGTATTTCATCAACACTTGGATAATACCTGGAAATTATTATCAAAATACACAGTATGTTCAAAGAACTAAACACTCTTTGAAACAGGAGACCGCAAATTCTTCACCTTTGTCCATTTTCAAAACAAATCCTTAAAACAAAGCAATATTTTCTTAGTACCCTGGAATTCCAGTTATTAAGCCATTGTAAAATATATATGCAGCAAGTTCAGCCAAGTGTACACATATACACAATGCCACTATAGCCCAAGGAAAACATTGTCATGTGAAACATTATCAAGCTATTATCGGTTATCATGTTATTTGAAATTGTTTATTTATTAATTTGGCCATAGATCTGGTTAGGCAAATCAGCTATACAACACATCTAACTAAATAATTACATTAATCTTTACCATCCATAAGATTAACAGGTTTCTTAGGGAACCATTTGCTTAGGAAAAAGTTAAACAGTGTAAATAGGTGGCAAATCTGGAGTTTGTGAGTAATGCAATGTTTAAATTACCAACCCGCAAATCGCCAGTGTTGTCAAAGCCGGCGTGTGCACAGACCACAGTCCATTCACACTGCACAGTGTTGACCCGGGGGTTTTCTGGGTCAACACTGTACAAAGGCAGCATCGGACTTTAAGGGAAATCTCTTCTTTTTAGCTGGATCTAAGACTCGGCTAGAGAGAGCATGCTTACACTGTTCTGTTGTATTAGCCTCCACCACTTCTGATGGGAGGCTATTCCACTTAACTACCCTTTCAGTGAAGTCATTCTTTCGCNCATTTCCNCTGAANCTACCACCCTCCAGTTTATACGCATGCCCTCGCGTTCTATTACACCTCTTTCTTTGAATAATGCCCCCCTCCTCCACCTGGTGACNTCCCTTGATATATTTGAAAGCTGCTATCATATCACCCCTCTCCCTTCTCTGCTCCAAGCTGTACATATTTAGCTTATCTAGTCTTTCTGTATAGT
>JABWIB010005193.1:10802-22874 GCA_016617825.1 Platyplectrum ornatum
CACAGTTTGGGAACCACTGTACTAGATCTATTTGTTTATTCTATTGTATCACTTATGAAATCATGAAATATTAGTTGCTTGAGTAGATCAGTAGATCATCATTATTCTGCATGTATTTATAAGCATTAATCTGTATTTAGACTTGCGTACTATTGAACTTACTAGCAAGCAAATACCATGTTGAATTGCAGGGGGGGTAAAATGAATGTCAGTGTTGACAAATGCATGCAATTTGCATGTTNTACACAGATACTGACCAGCATTACTGTTACTGTTATTAGACTTTNGCTGGAAACATCATCTCTCAAAAATACTTTTTTTAAATTTAGCTCCCCTTCAAATCAGATGGTTTTGCCCACTCCCTTGTAAATGCAATATTATGTCTGGATCCTTTCCACTGTCCTAGCCTGACAACACCAGGNCCAACATGTTTCACTGTGGACATAGGGATGCAGCCTCGTCCTCCTGGTACTCTCCGGTCTGCACACCTCCAGCTACTTCCTTTCCACTATAAGCTCTGCTGCTGTGTCTGTTAATAGAGTATGTAGACCCTTGTCCAGAACCAGTGTATGCTTGCTGTACATATACAAGGTAATGGTATAATAGCAAATAACTTATAACCATACCTTCTGTGCCATATATACTAAACACCTGGTTTAATGAATTCTGCCTTGTAAATATACTGATCCTAGATTCAACAAAATGAAATACCTCCAACCATTGGAAATATACTGTTTGATTGCATCAATTTGGATATTTATAAGATATTTATATTATGTTAATAAAACTTTGTATTGTTTTAAAGTATGCGCGAAGTTCAGAACAGTTGAAGTTATTCGTCATTCTGACACTGTTNCTTTAAATCATCCTAATGAAATTTCACACGATCCAACTGTGTTTATGAGCTTTGAATTCAGAGTAAAGGTCAACTGCCAATTATTCCTATAGTGTGTTTCTAAACACTTTGTACTCTGCTTAAGTTACGACAGGTGGTAGGAGGAAGGAAAAATCTATATATATAAAGCTGTAAGATTTCTAGTTTCTGATGTTTGTTTATCTTTCAGTGACAAAGGTTTGTTGAATTTTTTTAAACTGTTTTTTTTTAATGTAAAATATTCACACTGGTCATATAAAACTTTCTTTGTGTGTGTTGCTGTTATTGGTAAAACGTGTCAATTGTGGATGAACCCCTCAAATGACTGTCTAATCTCTGAAGATGAAATGCAGCAGTACTTTAAAGTCTTTTCCTCTTCTGGTTCATTAACTAATGCACTGTAGCTGTTGGTCTATGCAATCCATACATTTTTATTTTTAGGGACTGCTATTTAATCTTTTTATAAATCCACTCAGTTGTCTTATGTGAGGGGCAATCAATATGCTACAATAATAACTACCTTCTTGTTATGAATAATATAAAGTTTACAAGCTACAAAAAGACATTGCCATGGATACTGGTTGTTGAAGGATAATTAGCCCATTCTGGCTGCATAGCCTCTATGTATTTATAATATTAATTGTGGTCTTGATGTTATTTTCCATTTTATTAATGAAGTGGTGAAATTAATTTCCCAGTGTCTTTTGTCCTTAGGTCCTTCAAACACAGCATTAACAACTTAAAAAGCATACATTTAAAGGTTATACCGGTATAAGTGTATATATGTGTGTGTGTGTGTGTGTGTGTGTGTGTATATATATATATATTATATGAAATGTACTTCGATTTCTTCCAATTTCCAGCCATCTGAAATAATTGAAAGTATTTTCTGTCTGATTCAGATTGTAAATAAATATTTTCACCATTATATTAAAAAAAAGTAACAATTATAAAAATACAATTTAACATCAGCCTCTATTGACCCAGGATTCNTTGGACGTCACCAAAAGCTAGTCANGGNAATGCACCCAGGTTTATCCATCTACTCAATGTCAAATGTTGAAAAACTAACTATAACGTCAACTAGTACTGGAGTATACCCAACATTTACTTACTCATTTATGTAATCTACTACAGAAACATCCTTCAATTCCCAAAAACTACAGAACCACAAACATAACTATTTTAAGAAGTTATTTATTTAGCTTGTGTGAGAGCTTCCAGTTAGCGGTTCCTCCTCATGAAATGTGCTAGTGTCATCTATTTGGACATCTGGGACAGAGAAACGAGCTGGCCTTTACCTACTTCTTTGTGTTTGTAAGGAAAGTATAACATGTCTGTCTGTCTGTCTGAACTGTTCCTGTGATATTGGCTGTGTTTTAATTTTTTTTTTTTTTTTTATTTTCATTTCAAAAGCTTAAAACAATATGTTGTACTCAAAGACCAGAAAAACACATTGGAAACAAGAGCCTGTTCTTAGATGAGTCAGAGTTTCAAAAATGTCTATTAACTTTACTTGGTTTCTGTAAAGATCAGCAAAGCATTAGTCATCTCAGCATGACAACTTACATTTGCTTCTAAATGGACCTAAAAGTCTTCATTTACCATGCATCGCTTTCAGCACCGCTGATGTGAAAGAGCTGAACTGTTAAACTGTGCAATATCATTTTTATTTTTCCTTAGATGCATTTTTATTTAACATTGTTGCTTCTCTGTAATATTCTTTCTCCGATAATTTAATGTCCTTATGCTGTATATTTATAAAAGCAGTGGGTGGTTTCTTTTTATTTTGTCCAGGTGCTATAAAGGGGAAGCAATACGCATTGCCATTGCTACACTGGGATTAAGGGCCACTGCATTAACTCTGCTCATATGGTGATATTTACCTGCAATTTCCCAGTACTTGCCNGAGTGTTGATTCAGTCTGTAAACTACACCTGCAGAGTATGTTTTTACATATATAATTGGTAAACCCAATTCCAGAAACTAGTAAATTGGTGACCTCTAGCTTTCTTTATTGTGTGTTTGTGTATGTATGTATATATAGGTCTGTTACAGATACTGATGAGCATTATAAAAAGNAGATTTGTAAATAATAACTAATTATCAGATGTCTGGTCCCACTTCTACACATCTATGGGTACAGATTGTTGTATATAGATATTGATGTCCAATCATACATTTNAATTTCCTAGTATTTTCACTTGTAGAGATGTTGTCGTAATAGTTACTTGTCTATAGAATGACACCACCACCCTCTCCTATGTGCACCAAAAGAAGGGGAAGTTGGTGGAAGTTTCGCTTAGTGTGCTCAGAGACCTAGCACCGGCCCTGGAGACAACGCTGGGAACTCTGAGCTACCATCAGATGCTGACTGCAAAGTGCATGAGCAAGTTGTAGGTCTCATCTGCTCAGGTTCTGATGGTGGTGGTTCCAAACACATAGCACTGTATGTGTGTGTGTGTGTGTGTGTGTGTTTATGAATATTATCTATATATAGCTTTATTAATATTGCACAATGATTTTATCACCATAAGCATAAATCCACATGAAGTTATGTTTGTCTGTGAATATCATATGGCTTTTGTATTTAGTTTGAATATGTCAACAGCATGACAATGGCGTTTTGTGTTCTTTCTCACACAAAAGAAAAGCGGGTTTTATGTTCAAGCTCAAACACTTCAGGTCAAATGAAAAACATTGAATATATCTCGCATACAGTATATTGTTCTTTATATAATAAATGACAGCACTTTATCACTGCAAATGGTAAAACGCCTTTTAAATGTTGATGTTTTGTATTGTCTGAAGACAGTGCCAGCTGTATATTAATGACGATATTTGCTTATAGCTATGGTTTGTTTACTATATAACTGGAGAAACCTTTNTAGTGTGCGCACAATTGAATCTTCATAAATCTATTTCATAGATAAGATTAATTGATCACAAAATCAGAAATCNATCGGCTGAAACAAAATACAATAATTTATGAAAAATTAAACAATACGACGCCTATTCAATCATATGATCCCATTTATCTTAATGATGAAATAAGTGTTCTGAGGGAAGTTCCACAAAGTTATTATCATAGAATGTTAATATTTGGGAGGCTCTCCGGACTTTTAGACAGGAAATTAAAGTACAAGTGGGCACAGGTCTTGTATCAATTGAATATAGGGCAGAATATTGGCAAAGGTGCCCAATTATTTTCCAGACATTTATCTCCACGTNCTGTGTTACTCACGTTACCGACTGTTGTTTAATTCCCCTGAACTACTATATAACTAGTCTCTTGCCGCTCTATGTTGTTTTTCTGGGTCTGTCCAATGCACATGTTTTTTGTTTATACTATGTATAATGTAACATTTGGAATTTGTCCTAATGAATATCGTTCTTTTATTGTTAAAGGATGAAGTGATAGCTGTTTCGGAAAAAGTCATTGTCAAACTTGAAGACATAGTGAAATGGGCACAGTCAGATATTTCAAAATGGAAGCGTGGACTCCGAGCGTTACCTTTAAAGCTGAAAGAACTGGGAAAAAATGGTCAAAAAGACTGCGTGTTGAAATACAGACAATCCACATTAAATAGCGGCCTCAACTTCAAGGATGTCTTCAAGGAAAAGAATGAACTGGGTAACTCCATATTATACTTAATGATGTATCAAATATTTCATTTTCATTAATATGCCTGAATGGTTTTAAAGGACATTACTGTTCTTTAAAAAAAAAAGTACCTTTTCCTAGTAAATGGATTTTATTTAGCTTATTTTATCTCACTGTCGTGGTTGTGATTGGGTGAACTCTCTTTTGACTGTAGTCTATTCAAAGCTGCTATCCCACATTATTTAGTGAGCATACCTCCAAGAAAATGGAAATATTCATGTTTCATTTTATAGCCACATTGATAAGTCACATTGATATTTTTCTGAATTNTTGCTTTAAAAATAATTCTAATTAATAAAATAAATGCATTCTTTGTAATGCTAGTCTTCTCTACCTGTCCTGAAGATTGCATTGACCCATTTATACTGTTTAAATGATCTTTTCTGTACATAAAGATGTACATAAAAGACTACAGAAACCTCATTTGTATCAATTCATTTTGCATTTATCACCGTACACCGTATTGTGTGACTGTTGCATCAAAAGTGTGTTTCAAATGTGAGAAGTTGAACCTGTAAAGCTGGTAAATGATTTTGTTTTTGTTTTTATATCTTTCAAGAGACTGAAACGGTAACATAATGTGTGTCAGCCTGATTAATGCGTTTGCTTACCAGAAATCTCTGTATATGCATGTTTTGTAAAGAACTAGGTAGCATCTGTGATCACAAAACGTGCATAGTTGGCAAATAGTAGAAAAGGCTGAATTAATAATATTCTTTATTTTTTTTTTTTCTTCCTAGAGCAGCAAAGTAGTGTAAACCTTGTCAGGTTAGCATAAAGGAATTTAGTCGTTATTGATCTGGCGATAGTTATAACAAAATTCAAATTATTTTCTTAAACGACTGTTTGGAGGTTTTTTTCTTAGTTTTTTTTACAATGTCCCTTTAAGTGAAGCAAGAAAACAGCAGTGTAAGCTTTATTGCCCCATAAATATGTCATTACAGGCTGACTACATTTGTATTCTGTGAGTTGTTGTGTAAGCCAAGGAAGTATGCTGCTACAGGTTGACTCTTTTACTAAAAGCTTTAGAGGCATTGAATAGAAATTGTTCTCGATTACTAAACAGAACTTTTATTCTAGATGTCNATGAACTGTCAATGATATTTTTCCTATTTTGCCATTATGGCTCGAGCAAAGAGAGTGGCATTGTTTTTTAGATTTCTAGTAATTATTAATCCAAATTTATTTGGAAGAAATAGATAAACCTTTTCTGGAAACTCCTTTTTATTGTTTCTACATTCGTTTCATGTTTTTATACTTTTTGTGTTAGCAGCCTGGGAAATTTCTAAGGGAATAGACTTTTCNGAAGAACAATGTTGACCCATAATTCCCTTCAGTTTTTTACCTCCGAGCTATGTATGTTGAGGTCCTACAGTCTTGAATGTTTTTCAGCCACTTTGTATTTTTCAGACCTATGATTGTAACAATTTATTTTTCTTTATGGTTGAAATGTTTTCTACAGAGTAAATCATCCCTTCACACACACGACTATATATTATATTTCTTTATATCTATACATACATCCTCCGAATCGTGAAGCGTAATTTTGTATAGTCTCAGAGCTGAGAAATCGTAGCCTGCTATGGTTTTCTTTGACAATAAACATTAAGATTACGACAAAACATGACAACACAAAACTCTCACTCTGAGGCCCTACCCATATGCCTTGAGGCCCAACAATGAGTGTACAGCAAAAATAGTGGCTTTCATTCAATTAAAAATTGACAGCAATTAATTTCATTTTTTATTTGAATTTTCAAATATTTTGTTACCTCGCCCATGTTTTAATATGCTTGTGTGTAAAATTACACAATCTTCGCTTGTAAACTGTGGCTTGTTATAAAATGACAAATTTGATATATATATATATATATATGTGTGTCGCTCATAGGCTGTGGTCTCTGTGGATGTGAATGTGGAGCTGACATTCTAGTATAAAAAACCAGTATGCCTCTTCTTAATCTATTTGTTAGAACTAATTAGTATCAAAGCTATCACAGTCTGAAAAGAAAATAATGAATGGCCAGGAGCATGCCGCTTGACAGATGGTTTAGTGGTGGGATGTATACATAATTTTGAAGTGGAATATCCCTTAGTATTTCTCCTTAATACAAAGGTGAATTATCACATCTGTGCCGAGCTACAGGAACACATATGAGTGTGATAGAAAGCATGAAATGTTTTCTGCACAATGGTACATGTTTATCTGTAGGAAACATTTATTTGCATGGTGGTGTGTCACACAGTGAGATGATTGCCAATGTCTCTATAAGAACTTTGCATGGTGATTGAGTAAATGGGTAAGGATTTGCTTGGTAAGCAGTATTACTCAGACAATGCATGACAATAGCCATCTACTGTCTCTGCTCTACTTTGTTTGGACATAAAGCGTTGTGCTGTCATCCAAAGACGCTGTTCTTAGAAATACTGTTGGGATTAAGCTTAAATCATTTAATTGACAGCGTTATTAAATAACCTTTGGACTAAATCTGAGAACTTATACTACTTGTCAATTTAACACGCTGTTTGCCATGGTGCAGTGTACTCTACTGAAGAGCTTGATACCATAGAGACTCATAAGGACTGCCTTACTAGGGGTCCACTGGCCAGATATAACCAGGGGTCCATTGCTATTCCCGTCCGGCTCNTTACATTGCTATTTTACTGGCATAAAATGAACAATATTGCTTTAAATATTAAATGTCATAGTCCTTTATTTCTTTATGACTATTGCCGTAGATTTATTCAAGCCACGTGCTCAACAATATTAGCCAATATCTTAATTTAACACTGAACCTGTTACAGCTCACCCACAAACTGCAGGTTATAGGGGCCAATATCTTTCACATCAAGCAATATAAATGCGACATTATTATTATTATTATTATTATTATTATTATTATTATGTCTGTTCCTTATTTTTTTAACCTTTTATTTTAAGTTTGCAAATTTAATATCAAGTAGTTTGCATGTTAAACATTTGTTGGAAGGAGCAGGGATGGGGAGGATTACACGGTGGGTGATTTTTATTTTAGTCGTTGCATCAATCCTGTGTGTGCTCTGAAATCATACAATATTTCTTTCCTTTCCTGTAAATGAACTGATCATAATATTTAATACACATCTTGGCAGGAAAACAGCATTCCTATCTAAAAACACCTTAAAAGTTGTCTGATTTTGTTTTAGTCATTTCCTATTACTTAAGTCGGCGATTGCTCTTTTGCCCTCGTATATACGCTGTTCTGCAAAATGACCATTTGTGAGATCATGTTGCCTCTCTGAGTGTATAAATTGAAACTCCATGGCTATTCAAATGAGTCCTGCAGATTACTCACATGTGTGGCCCTATCCCAGTGCTAAACATTTGTCCTAAGTCCAGAACATAAGCTATATGTAAATACCTGGTTTTACATGGGAGTTCTGATAATGGTGTGTGTGCATTTTCATATTTAAAACATGTTCCAGTAAACCACAGAAAGTAAGTGAATTACCTATTTTTTATACTGTTATATTCAGCCTCAGACTGAGGATCATACAACATATGTTGCTGGCTGTCAGGGAAACCTGCAAAAATTGTCTTGATTCCCTTGGGCTTAAATAATGGCTTTTGTTTTATTGCTTAAAGGTTTACAGGAGTAATTAAGAATTTAGGTTCTAATGCTAAAAGAATGCTGTATGTTAAAACCCCAATCAAANCTTTCTGCTACTCCCTAGTGAGAATGGAAGGCCTGCAAGCTGCCTTGTCTGTAATAGCCTTGTCATAAGCTGTATATCACTCTTATTTCATATATTTTTTGTTATTGTTAAGTTCTGTTTGGCAAACTTTACTAACTCTCTTTTACTTTTTTTTTTTATTGGGTGGGGGTTTAAATGACCAAACTTTATCAACCATTTTGGAAGTCGATGATTGCAAATATCTAAAAGATTGGAAACATCACAGAATATCGTTAATAGCTACTGTGCACTTATTTCAGTGCATAGCCAGGAGGCTGGTATCCTGCAATAAGTAACCTTGGAAATGGAAAGNAATGCAGTGCTTAAGCAAGTTTAAGATTATGGCTCATTGCAAATGTATTTGAATGTAAATGTTTAATGCCATAATCATTATTTTCAAGTAAGTATCAGTCCATATAGGCCAATGTACCATTTCTTGTTATTGTTCTTGGAATTATCACTACTGTGAATGTCCGCTGTGCTTTACACCATAAAGAAACATGGAAATTCAGTATAGTTGCTACAGATAAGGTTGGAACTATTGATAAGCGTTCAGTGAATTATTTTTTTGATCTAGTTAGGTTAATAGCTATCATCTTGTTACGTTTGCTTTACTGAACAAATGTATGTTTTACAAGTCCCAAACAAAGCTCCACTGACGGCTTCTGTTTCATAAATATGTTAATATTGTGTTTTTTATGTTTGTGTTTTTGCATGTGTGTTTTTTATGCTTTGTATGTAAAAGCTGACCAAGACAGAATAGAATTTGCTAAATTTGGTGCAAACAAGGTAACCTAGAAACATCTGAGAGCCGACTCCTTAAACTCCAAATGGGCCTGCTCAGCCCCGCCACTGGCACATTGCTCTGCCTCCCCNTACCCCATCCCGATCCTGCAGAACTGCTCATATAAACAGTGCTCAGCATTCATTCAAACNTACATGGAGGGCGAGCGCTTACATTGCAGGGGGAATGGAGACTGTGGGCCTCAGTAGCAGCTGTGCCAATTGCACCTCCATATAGGTACGACCCCTGATACCTTGCGACTAAAGCCTCGGTGCTTCCTCCAAAACAGACAAGGTGCAGAAGTCTATATTATATCTCCGATAGTCTATAGTGACACTAGTCTATCACACCAGTGCACCAGGATGACTTCCTTGACTGCATTGATTTAAATGCCTGAGTAATAACCGGAATATTGTGTTTTTATGTGGCTACAACTGGTTGTTGTAATTTGCATTTTCATACTCTGCTTTGGTATACATTAAACAGGGTCACTGAACATTTACTTTGAACAATAAAACATATTCTGTTATTTCACAACATGTTCTTTGGATACAAAGGTATAGCCAATTCTGTCATAAAAGCAGCCTAAGTGGGGAAAATGATAACTTAGTCGATTGATTTCTTTCCCTCTTTCTACATAGTTATGTTTGCCATGCGCTTCAGAAGCATTGCCAAGAATTCTGAAATGCGAATAGCTGTATAATTTACTAAAACATAACGTTTATGATTTAATAGCCAGGAAAAGCACATTTCCCTACTTAGTCTGCTTTTTCCTTTCCAAAAAAGGAGTTATAAAGGGAGTTTTATCATTTGTTATACTTCATGGTTTAACAATAATACCAGTGACGAGTAGGTTGCACATTTCCTGTTTGCCCATAGTCTATAAATGTCTTAAGTGNAACGATTGCTGTTAAGGCTTGGATAATAATTTCACATCTTTTGTTTTAAATGTCCAGTCCTGACTATATTGTAAAACAATGATATTTTAAAATTCCCCAGACGATGGCTTTATTTTTTTTGTGTCTGTTCATTCTCTGAACAATCTTGTCTAGACTTAATAATGTTTAACGTGTGCTATGAGGTTTAAAATGACTCATTAATCTGGATGCCATCATAACATTGTATTGGTTGGTGTGTTTTCTCTTCAAGTTGTTGTTTGTTTTGTTTTATTTTAGTTTTGTGCAGAAATGTGATTTTCATTTNTGTGTTAAACAGAAGCAATTTGTCCCACAGGACTTAGATCCTTAAATACATGGAACTTCACTTATTTCCAGACACCTGACCAAGCATCCGCAGAGCATTCCGCATTCTGAACTTGCATATGCGGAGACTACACTCTTTCGCCAACTTTTGACTTCAATCGAATCATGATTAATTGCCTTATAGCCCTCTCATCTGTACTAAATGNTTGTAATGCATTCTGACCCATTCAGAATTAAGAGGGACGACACATTTGATCAAGGGTGTATAGTTTGGTTTGGTTTAGTTATACCTCCTAGTAAATGTACGGTAAAGGCATTCCCTCTCCTGTTCTCTGTTGTCAGNCATGATTGTTGCAGAGTGCACAATATTATTCCAACACTCATTTTATCTTTTATTTGGAATGATAAACTGGTGAAGCTTCAATGTTTACCCAGCTTTAGTCTCTGGATCCTGCAGTAAGTCCTCTTAGTAAGTAAGTCCTCTTAGTAAGTAAGTCCTCTTAGTAAGTAAGTCCTCTTAGTAAGTAAGTCCTCAGTTATTCTTCCTAAACTAATTTGTTTTGCTTTCTTTGCCTTTCTTTAAAATCAGCAATGTATGGTAAAAGTAATTATTGATAATGAATTAATGCATTTGATGTCAAAATTAACCCTTTTAATTACTCTACATTAACACCACAGCTCCACTCCTACAAGTCATTGCATGAAAATTGTGTGATACTACACCATGGAACATATGTACAGGAGTGCAAAAAGTGAGGGCTGGAGGTGTAGAATCCTGACTAGGAGGGATAGGAACTCCAACCACACACCACACTTTACTGACTGACATTTTCTGTCATTGTNTGCAACACCTCACTATATTGCTATGATTGTCAGCCCCAGCGGGAGAGGTAGGTGGCGTGGATATTGAGACCTTTTCCTGGTTATAAAATCATCCTGTTTGTCTGTTTTTCATCTTGCTGTGATCAAGGCTCTGCCTTCTTGTATAAGCCCCCTCCAGACCCGCAATTTTGTGATAAATGTTCTCNNTTATTCCCCCACTTAGAAATACCCATTTCAAGCCCTGTTTGGAACAGTACTCAAAGTGAGCCAGTATAAAGTGGTATNGTATTCTGCCTCTTTTCTTACCTTACCTCCTAAGCCCCTTCCCAACCAAACACACTTCTAATTTCCCACTTTGACCACTGGTTTGGAAGTAAGAAAGGTGCAAGAGAGAGAAATNCTGTGATTCATTCTTGTTTACATGCTCCCAGCTAGTTTTCTATGACCTTAGTGACACAACAATTACAACTGAATTTATATTTAGTTTCCCAATAATAGCTGTGGAGTGTACTGAGCACGTCTTTGGATGGGAAGTTTAGATGGTACTAAAGTTTTAGTACAGTACATTAAGTCACTGGAGTGAACATTTCACAGTGATATATGAATATATTGACAATGTGGCGCTGTTGCTTTCTGTTTGCTTCTTATTAGTTTGTTGTCAGACACACAAAAAAAATGAAATGGAAACACAGCAGATTTATGTGTGAACGTATTTTGGTGTAAAGTCTTTTTAGCTGGTGAACTTTGTTTTTCTTTGTCCTTAAAGTTGAAACGTTTGAACCAATAGGGTTTGATTTTCACTGTTTATGTACATTCCTATGGAAATAAAACAAAAAAAAACAACTCTGCACATTTTATATGGGCCCTAAAACCACCATTTGAACTTTGTTGAATTTTGTTGAACATAATATGAACAATGGACAAAATATGTTAGAAAGAAAAGAACATTTTACCCAACTAACCTAAACAAAGCCCTGGAAAAGGAAATCCTGGAGATCTTTGGCATGACATC
>JABWIB010005194.1:6825-19611 GCA_016617825.1 Platyplectrum ornatum
GGGGTTTTTTGTAATGAGATAGTTTGTTTTAAAAAAAAATAGGGTATAAACAGAACTGTTACAATGTTTCAAAGATACAATGTTTCAATACACAGAATGATTCATAAATTACATTTATCAGCTTATGGCAACTAATGTGCAAGCCCAAGCATCACTTCTTTTACTGACAGTCCTTGAACCTAATTAATATTTTGTCTAAAAGCATTAATTCTCTTTGAAAAGCNTTCTGGTTGGCAAATAATGATGCTTGTTACACACACGGTGGGCTACTACATGTATCATTTCACTTTTTCTCTGCATTTCTTCGTAGTTGTCGCCATGTTACATTTGGGCGAGTGCAAGGGATGCACACGAGGAGGGGAGATGTGATTTTTCTGGAAGATGCTTTAGATGAAGCTCGCACAAGGATGCTGCAAAATATGGCAGCTTCTGGAAGTAAGTCTTCCCCTCTTATAATACATGCTAAAGTATATGAAAGTATTATAAAATGATGACGGCAATACAGTTTTCTAGTTTCTTTGCTTCATTTGTTGACACTAATTTCACATGGAAAAGTAAAATCTCTTGTAGTGCATTATAATCCTAACTGTTTAATAAGCAGCCATATTATACAGTAACATTGGCCACCAGTTATTATGTTTCATTGCTATTGGGCTCTTATCCAACAAATTATAAAACATCTGACATTGTTTTATCTGAAATGGTTTAAAAGATACAAAACAAAAACACACTGGAATAAAACCGCTACNTTGTACATATCCAGAGGAAAACGATCAGTATTTTGATCCACATTCATGAATGTATATTTTCAGTGGTTCCTTCACTCACATAGACATATAATAAGATTAATAATTGTCATAGTTTTGTACATTCACATTTTAAACCGCTACTAAAGCATACACATAATTAATGATGGCNTGGAGCATGTATGGTGTTCCTTATGGAAAGAAAATCTTTCTAGTAATTATATAGTCATCAACAAAAATACACTGTTGTATTAAGTATTGCAGGCACTATATGTGCATTAACAATATCATCTACTGACGTTCTGTGACNTCTGTTTTATTTTCTTTATAGAGAGCAAACCCATTGAAGACCCTGCTGAAACAGCTGAAAAGATTGGGATTGCAGCTCTTATTGTACAGGTACCATTAAAGGGAGAATGCATTAAATAGCAGGTGCAGTTGCTGGTGGGAAAAGTGTGTGTTACAAAGAAGCAGTGTAAGAAAAAAACAAAAACTCCCTCTCCATCATAACCCCGATATAATGACTCATTAATATCAGCAAAGAATAAAAACCATAGTCGCAGATAAAAATCTACTGTATCTACTAGATTTTATGAATATATTGACAGTTAATAAATGTCAGCATGAAAAGCACTAGCACAGAGGACATGTTTGTGTCCTTGTCTTACTATGTAAATTGTATTACATGTGTTATTAGTATGTTAAGCATGCAGTGAGTCTTTTTAAATGTATGAATTCCAGACTTGGATTTGGGGCTTTAATGGTTACATATTTTCTTTAAAGGAGTCCTCATTTACTTCATTTCAGGATTTTAAGGGTCCACTTATGTCTGATTACCGGTTTAATTGGGATGAAGCCCTTCAGAGTTGTGGTGATACTGGTGTCTTTTTGCAGTATACACATGCACGACTGATGAGGTAAGTTGTTGACAGTGGAAGTCTTTAAATCTTTATTTTAATTCATCAATGGGGGGGGGGAAGATTGAGAAAGGTGATAGCATGGAAGAAGATTCTTCATGAAAAGTGAGTCATTGCATGGTAGAATGGAAACATTACAGGTAGATATCAATATCTTCAGACAAGTTATTTAAATGAATATATCTTAGAAGGGGTTATTTTTTAGTTTTAAAACACTTGCATGTGCCATTTTTTCAGCAGCTGATAGGGGATCCTTGGTGAGGCCAGTAAGAGCATTCNCCCTCTGCTTACCTAATTGTGTCACAGTAATCCTTGGGGTCAGAGCGCTCCATTCATTTGTGCTTTAACCATAGGCACTAATCTTATCCTTATGCAAATGATGTGTCCATCACAATCTATTTAATTTAGTCAAAGTAGATTGGAGATCACCTNGAGGAGTGTCCAAAATATGTTCTCCTTTCAGAATTGTGATGTTCAGGGATTATAAGGAAGTTTATAGGCTTGTCAGATGCCCTGGTTCAGCAAGCTGCAGCCAAATAACCCAAAATGGGGAGAATGTTATTTATTTTTAGGTCCTGTTGGAAAATTCGGAGATATATATATAAAATCATAATCCTTCTTAAGGATTTTATGTTTTAATCCCAAACTGCATCCCAGACCATNAATTAATTTTGAGTTTAACTACCTCTTCCAGACACTAAACCAGCACCAGCAGGAATATTAAAGCATGTACCTGCTTCATCTGTGCGGAAACTGGATTGTGCGTATTGTGTGCGCATTTACAACTAGCAGCACTTGGGGAATTTTGGGTGTAAACTCAAGCNAGCTGAAGATTTCTGGTTTAATCCAAAAGTTATTCTTAAACCGAAGTCTTCTGCTTGCTTAGCATATTAAATTCCTATTTTGTACTTTACTTTAGCCAATGGCAGCATTTTTCCTGCATAATAAAATGACTGGAAATAGGAGTTGAAGACTTGTGCTTACCACTGCTTTTGTTTCATCTTCTTGCTTTTGCAGACTTGATAATTGTCTCCAATGTATGTTTTTTTCTTTTTTTATTAGCTTACTTGATTTGTGGAATACAAGAGACAATGAAGAGTTTAATGTGACCTGTCTCCAAGAACCTTCTGTAATCTCCACTTTGCAGCATCTTCTTAGGTAATGTATTGCATATAAACTCCCTTCCACTAGATTGAATTTATGAAGTATCTAAACATGTGAATGAGGATTTTTTTCACAGGTATGAAATTTTTTCCTTTCCTTATCTCAAATAATATTTCTTAAATAAAAGTATTTTCTTTAAAAGTGAAGTGTGACATCCAGTATGTGGAAAGGTCAGAACTTTTGTAAAAAACTACGTTATACCGCATTCAGATTGCCTGTGGCTTTAAAAAGCAGCAGGCAGATCAGTGGTTTAGAGCCGGCGGCCAGGAGTCCCGTTCAGACTCGCACGGCACTGTTACACTGGAAGCTCCCGCCAGATGACAGTGCTCAGTTGCTAGCTGCTGGCAGTGTACCTATAAAAAACATTCAGTACTGGTATGAGTCATGAGTGTTGTCTAAGCTGCCAGCTGCTGATCACTTACCTCTGTGGCTCTCCAGACCCCATAGCTGCCTAACCCTCAGCACCCACGGAAGTTCCACTGGATTCCCCTAATAAACCCAAATTCTGTTTTCCTATTTATACCATGCAGTCGTGTACATTCCTGTGTGAATTATGATATATTTACACGGGAATGTACATGATTGTAAAAGCTGCCAAGTAAGGATGTAGCTTCAAATATATAGTACACAGATATTTTATATTTACCTATTTTATGTTGTTTACTTGATTTTTCTATTTTCATTTTATATAGATATGATGAAGTAATAATGAAGACTTTGAAATCTTATCAGCCAAGATATTTGGTTGCCTATCTTCTGGGTCTCGGGTAAAAATACATTTGTATTCTATAAATCCCTTCATTGTGGAATAAAGCAATCGAATGCTGTTACTTAAAGGAAATGCTTTAATCATACAATAACAGCTTTGCGGTAGCGGTCATCTCGAACGTGTGTGTGCGAGGGTAGTATCCCCTGTTCTCATCTCTGCACTGCAATACTGATTAGATCAGCGCTGTAAACACAGTGTTATACAATCTTTAATTATTGATATTGTAAGTTTTAGTCCTTAAAAACTTTTTTATATTGATTATTAAGGCTAGAGCACACACAGCAACCAAGAACGTGGTGTAATCCATTGCAAAAGTTTTAAATCTCCTTTTATTTTAGTAAAGTATCTGATATGAGTACATGTTACACTACAAACNCTACACTGATTTCTGGGTCAATCTGACAAAGCTAAGATAATCAGCTGATCAGTAAAATCAAGAAATGTATTTACCTAAGCAACAGTCATACATTATTTTAGCTTTTATCAGCATTCTCTGAGATTCTGCATGCACATACTGTCCAAAATGGTGGACAAACTAAATATCAGACTGCCTAAGCTATGATCGTTTTTCACAACTATCCACTGAGGTTATTGACACAGTATAGGACTATTAACTGGTCAATTATTATAACATCTCTGTAGTATTTACAGTAAATATGTACTGCACTATTCACCACAATACCGTATTGCTAGTTTATTTTGCTTCCTTTTCTTGTTTTTCAGCCATTTAGCTAATATAGCTCATCACTCGCTCCATGTTAAAGGAAGTACTCCAGACGTAGCACATGTAAGTTCTGAATACATATTTTCTTGTTTCCTGCTTTTACTAGTTGGAGAGTATGGTGCTATTGCATGTTATGTATAATTTGCTTACTGGACATGTTGCATATATTATATAGGAACATTACCTATGCAGAAATAGTTTACTTATTTGCACTTGCACAAGTCATTGTATACAATTGCTTCAAATAACAGGGTTCTATTTTATTGACATCACCAATGCTGAAATTGTGTTTCTACAGGCACGACTTTACTTTTTCAACAGTATACGGATAGTTCTAGCAAATGGCATGAAACTTCTTGGGATTACACCAGTTGATAAAATGTAACTAGAATAGCCAAATAATTTTAATAAAACGTTATTTGTAAGAAGCGTGGTGTCTTCTGATGTCATTACTACAAACTATACTTCCTTATGTTACGGTATCATCTGTGTTGATACCTTCAATATTAAATCTTAGTAAAAGGAGTTTTATGATGATAATGGATACTTTACATATTTAACCATCTTCCATGTGGTCTTAAATATGGAACTCTATAGCCCTTCTCTCCCAAGCATGGCCCAAGAGGTAAAAACTATACCTACTAATTAGTTGTCCACAAGGTATTTACAACTAGAACATTCACCCGAACACATGATCTGACTGTGGCTTGGTCACAATGGAGTTCCCAGGGTTCCTGTCCATCTTTCCATAGTGCCTTAACAGTATATTACTTTAAAATCTCATTTTCCCTCTTTGCAAAGTAGTTATCAATGTGAACTTAACTAAAATTACATCCTGCTCTAAGAGGGGTAGTCCAAGCTTATATATTTTGCGTCTGAACCACCTTACAGCACTTAACAGACAACGTTAAACTCTCTGGGTCTGACAACTGTCTTACACTGTTGGTAGCAGCATGCCAAGAACTCCAGGGGGTATATTTGCTAAGCAGGGAAGTTGCCCATAGCAACCAATCAGATTCGAGCTTACATTCTCCAGTATGTAAAATGAAACTGAGAGCTCGAATCTGATTGGTTGCTATGGGCAACTTTCACCACTTTTCAATTCCCCACTTAGTAAATATACCCCCAGATCTAGCCTTTTTCTAGACCTTGCTCTCTGTCTGCAGGAGATCCAGGACTTTGAGGTCAGCCATGAGTAAATCAGCTGTCGTTATGAAGTCTCCTTCCGATGGACATTTATACCTCTTCTATTACTGGCATTAACATTTAAATAAATGTTACAGAGGGGTAAAATGAGGAAAAATGAAATCACTTTGAGTGTACAATAGAACTTCACTAAAAGTTTTTTTTTTTATTAAAAACATAATCAACATGTTTTTAGTTCCATAAAAAACCTAAAACAAGTGCAAAAAAATCATGTAGTTGAACTGTGGTGTCATTGGCAAAGACCGGGCACGGAAATGAATGCTGCAGTGTTTTGACCCAAAGCAATTGTCTCTAATAGTCCTTGTCATCTTTCTCTCCCAGTTAAGTCTATTACTCCAGTTTTCTGTTTTTTTTTTCAAATATACTTAATTCTGTCTTCTCCTCCACCACAAGAAGGGTCAACTGTACTTAATATAGGTCTATGTACATTGTTTGAGCTATGAACAATCCAATATAACCTTCATATAAAACGTTACTGCATATCTGACATCAATTTGTAACTGTGCTTTCCAACGTTGAAAAGTATTGAATACTGCAGTGGTCACCTTTGCTTCAGAAGGAATGGATACAAAACATATATTACATTTTAATTGTCTTTGGCATTTATCCTTCCACTGACCATCACACACTGATAAGTTTTTCACTGAAGTTGCTGCTAGGTTCCTTTACTTCAATCTTAGTTGTGTCCTTTCTGGGTAATCCATATGTGTATATAGAGAAGCACACTAGCAATGCTCCGACAGAGAACGTCAATGCTGGAAAATAAAACATCCATATAAAGATACTTTACTGTACAACAAATACATCAAATATTCAACAGGAGATCATGTTTTATGTTTAATAACCAATAAAGTAACTGCTCTTATAACTAGCATCAACTTCATCAGTGATGATTAGGATTTAGGTTCCTGCACCATAAACAAAGAATAACTAATTCATACTGAATAATTCAGCCCCCTACACAGGTCCAATTAGGGAAAGAAGAAAGACCCCCCCCACTTCCTGTTGCCACTGTGTCTTTTCTTCTTTCCCTCACTGTGCAATCAGGATGGTATCTTGCTTGTTCCCCTGGAGGGGCCTTACCCGTCGTCCTTCGCTCCAGGCAAGGCACTGTATGCCCAGCGGCCTCAGCTCCGCTCCTTCATTTCCAGTTTGTATGGAGGCCTCCACAGGATCGGGACGGCAGCACTGCCGCACTATTTGTGACGTGCCCTGGTGAATCAGTGCGAATGCGGGCATGACGTCACTAAGGTACCTAACCAGCCCCCTGCTTATAAGCTCACTTCAGCCAGTGCACAGGGTGTGTTGTTCACAGGGCAGAGACTCGCTTATTAGATTTAAAGGCTGTCTATATTGCAGGAAATTTAAACACTGGCAGGCAGTCTCAGCAGGCACCACTGCTGTTCAGGAGAATGGAAGCAGAGTCCACAAATCTTCCAACTTATTACTCAGAGATGGAGACTTCCATAAGCAGACTTAATGGCATCCCGAGACAACAATCAGCTCCCAACTTACTTACTGAGATACCGAGACCCACAAGCTGTTCAGGTAGATGCCCTAGTGCTCCCCTGTGAGTTTTCCGGCTTACATATTTCTACCAGTCCCGCTAATACCGAGAGTGCTGAGGAAAATTCAAAGTGAGAAATAAATGGTAATTGCAATACTGCCATTCTGGCCAGGGATGTCATCGTTTTCCATAGCCCTCAGCTTAGCAGTAGATGACCCATGGACTTCCAACCCAAATGGGCATCCATCCCCAGAGTCATGGAAACTGGCGGGGCTACTGAGGTCAAAAACCTGAAATCCAAGGCTTTTCGGACAAGGTAATTTCTAATATGCTCAAAGCAAGAAAGTCCTCCACCAATAAGGTGTATTATAAAATATGCTGAATGGTGTAACAAAGAGCATAAAAATTATAAGAAAATTTCTGTTGTCCTAGATTTTCTGCAGAAAGTGGCTTAGGTCTTTCCACCAGTTATATTAAGGTTCAAATAACAGCGTTGAGTGCCATGTTGGACTATAACTTGCAAGCAATAGATTTATATCCAGATTTGTGCACATTATGTCTCATATCTGATCTCGAATCAGGAACCCGATAGCACAATGGGACCTGATCTGGTCCTGGACGCTTTGATGTACGCTCCATTTGAGCCTCTACCCTTAATTTCTATGAAATATTTGTCTTGGAAGGTGTACTTCTTAGTGGACATAACTTCTGCCAAGTCTCGGAGCTGCAAGCACTCTGGGTCAACGGAACTTACCTGTCCTTTTTCCCCAAGACAAAGTAGTCATTAGGAACAATCCTTCTTTCCTTTCTCTGCCTAAGGTGGTTTACTGTTCCATGTTAATTAAGAACTAGTGCTGCCATCACTATGACTACATGCAAAGAATGAGACGGAGGTCCCATGATTTAGACCTGGTTAGGTCTTAAAAATATATGTAGATAGATCCGCTAAATTTAGATGTTCTAACCATCTTTTTATTCTTCCAAAAGGCAGAACCAAGGGTAATGCGGGATCCAAATCCACTATAGCTAGATGGATAAAAAGCTGAATTCTAGAGGCTTACAGAATTAACAGATATGGCCCTAGCGCTCTGCTTCCTGGGTGGACGAGGAGGAGGTATCAGTGCAGGAAATCTAAAGCAGCCTGTTGGACCTCGGCTCATACTTTCACCAAGCATTATAAGGTGGACGTCCTGTCCTCAGCAGAGGTTAGGTTTGATAGGAAGGTCTTAAGTGCTGTAGTTTAATCCTCCTAATATGGTTTTAATTCCCACTCATTCATTGCTATGGGACTTCCCAATGTATATGTCGTAGTTTTCTATCACTTGTTTGTTTGTTGAACTTTTTTTTTTAAGCTTGAAAAGTCAAAGACATAGAGGCAACAGGAAGTGTGGGTCTGTGGAGGGGGGCTGAACCCAATGTACAGACTGACATGGAGGAGCAGGGAAAGCATATTAACAGGTAATATTCTGTGTTTTTAGCAGGAAAAAAGACAAAGTGAATAACCACTAAAACTTTTCAGCAGTTGTAGCAGAACTAAATAGAAACTCCATTACTTAACTAAACCATTATCAAACTTGCTTTGTCCTAATATGCAGCATAGGTACTATATTAGAGAGTGAAAATTATAACTATTAACTTTTCCATACAGCTGTATAATTAAAACTGTCCACTTGTTACCTTACTTAATCAAGTAGGCAAATGAAATCATTGTTTTAGAACATACTTATCTGTAGTCCAAAGAGCAACACTGATGCAATAGTGGAGATGACAATGGCTGCAGCCGCTGAGAAGCCCTTCATTATGTTATCCGTGTATTTTACTACAACTGATGTATAGAGGCCGCCAACACTGGCCAGCACTGTGAAAGAGCAAAAGAAAACCAAAGTAAACAGCCTTGCACCTGCTGTATGACAGCGTGTTCTCAAAGTATATATAAGCATTACACACTGTTCAACAATACTCACAAATTACAAACCACACAAGGTAATTGTAGCCATAGAAAAATCCCTTTTCAAGGACACCTTCCCCATCAGACAGAAAGACGCCAGCTAAGGTCACAATGATGCCAGAGATGTACATTTGGATGTTCCTCACCCAAAGGGAAGTGTCAGAGCTCTTTAAGACCTTCTCAAAATACACTCCTGTAAAACAATACATTATGCTACGTTATATTATCATACAGGACCATCAGATAAGCTTGGAACAGCTACCCTCATTCTTGCTGGAGTCTTTACTTACTAGACTGAATATATACATATATGTATATATACGCAACAAAAAAGAGAAATCCACAAATTTTTTGTCACACACAAACTATAACAATGTATGAATTTAGTGAAGGTCTAACAGATGTGAAATACAGTATATATAGAACAGTGCATACCATTCTCATTAACCAAAGCTGCGATGAAATGCAGAACCGAATAGTTCTCCATCCTTTAAGCTATACTAAAAAATAAAGGTTAGAAGCACATACCATAATTACCAATACATACACAATGGACCAGATTCAGATCTTTAGGCACTAATGACTAAAGCTAGGCACACACAGTAAGATAAATTGTTCCCATCGAAAGATTTTTTCAAGAGTGGGTAAAACCATGGTGAATTGCAGGGAGGTAAAATGAATGTGTTTGCATACAGGGGAAATGCTTTATTTTTGCATGTTGCACACAGATACTGACCAGCGTTACTGTTACACTGTTATTAGACTGTTATTAGTGCTGGAAACATCATCTCTCACCGGTAATACTGATTGTAATTAATTCAATTTACCTTCCCTGCAATTCACCATGGTTTTGCCCACTCTTGTAAAAATCTTTTAATTGGAACAATTTATCTTACCATGTGTGCCTAGCTTTACCCAAGAGTGGGCAAAACNATGTTGAATTGCAGGGGAGTTCAATTTCATCAGTTGCAGTCAGTATTACAGGTGAGAGATGATGTTTCCAGCCCAAGTGTAATAACAGTGTAACAGTAACTGGTCAGTATCTGTGTGCAACATGCAACAATAAAGTATTCTCCCTGCATACACACACTAACTGCAATTGAACATGGTTCTGTCCACTCGTGAGTAAAGATCTCAGTCTGGCCCAATGTTTCTTTTTAAAAACAGTGTAAAGGTACACAAAATTAAAATCTCAAATACCAGCAAATCCAGAGCACAGCACAGCAACAGCCACAGCACCAAATCCCATCAAATGATTTTGCTCAATCTGTGGAATGATAAAATGTAAAATTCACTGTGATGCTGGAAATGCTCAGTAGTTTCCCTGTCGTACTATGCAGCAGGGTGTTTGTACTCCATATTAATCATTAAGGGCCATGTTTACAAGCAATGTGTTACTTTGCACCAAATAGTTATAAAAACTAGAGCAAAAAGAAACATTGAGGACTAGATTTACTAAGCAGGGAGATAGAAAAGTGGGGATATTCAAGCTCATGTCATTTTACATACTTGAGAATGTGAGCTCGGATCAATCTCCCTGCTTAATACATTTAGGCCTTTCTAAGTAACATTTTCCTATTCCTTATTTATTATTTTTAGGTCCATGACTCACATAAGTTAAACACTTAAAGTGGCCAAATGCAGTAAACTCTGAATGGTGACTTAAATGATCACAGCTACTTAAGTTATGTCTGACAACACCAGAACTAATCTACTCTAGAGATAGACATTTTGTCATTTAGAAGAGCAATTTTTTCCTAAGCTTTACTTTTCTTCTGAACATATTTATTTTCCCCACACCCTGACTGTGATGGGTGTGCATTGAATACATAAACCGCTTATATAGCACAAACACAATGAACTTGGAAAGAGTTCAATGACACGTGGAAGTGTCAAAACTGATAGAGGTTGCTGATGCCATGTTATATAAACAGACAGGTTACCGCACCCTTTTCACAAACATCTGATGAGTAGAACACTTACTTTGCATACATTTTTAATAAATGAACATTAACCAATATGGCTATAAACACATGGGACAGATTTACATGTGTACATGTTCAGGGAAGCAAGGATGGCTCAGCGGTTAGCACTGATGCCACGCAGCACTGAGGTTGTAAGTTCAAATAGGACCTTATCTGTGTGGGGTTTGTATGTTCTCCGTGTCTGCGTGGGTTTCCTCCGGGTGCTCTGGTCTCCCTCACACCCCATACAACACATACTGGTAGGTTAATTGGTAGCTAAGTTGTCCCTAGTGTATGTGTATGTATATTTGCCCCATGCATCAATCCCCAATCTGTTAGAATGTAGGCATGTGGGCAGGGCACCTCTTCCCCACCCATTCTGTCTGTGTTCCTCATTATATGGCGCTGCTGAAACTCTGAGGTGCCTAATAAATAAGCGTTAATAATAACTTTTCATGTCACATTCAGAAGAATTTTGCAAGACACAAAATGCACTGGAATTCAAGGTAAGCAATATCAGATAACTTAGTGAACGCTTCCCATTTAGATAACCCCTCGTCTTTTAACTTACTTGAACTCTTGTGGTCTCAGCTGGGCTATACTGCACCAGTGTGACCCCTCCACATAAAATGAAGACAGAGAACCACTGTAGCTTGCTGAGTGAGCGGTTCAGCATCAGTACAGTACATAATGCAGTACATGGGATTTTTAGTTGGTAAGTCACCTACAAAAAAGAACAAGAACTGTAATGTTATGGTTATATATGATTATATACTCAAACTTCTTAAAAATAAAATGCTCCATAAATAAAGTGTACAGTATGTATTCTATATATAGTGTATATTAGAGTTCAGGGAACGAGAGGCAATAATGTCCCAGCAACTTACCTGATAAACCGCTGCATCTAGATTGCTCAGTGCCACAAAAGCCATGTTGTTCTGCAATGCATACACCAGAGATGGTACAGAAAGCTTAAGCATTTCCACTGGACTTCCTATCACGTTTTCCCTTAAAGATGATAATAATCTAGCAGGACTTCCAGTTTCTCTGTGTAAAGGAAATACACGTCAGGAACATGAAAAATCCACCATTAAACGATTCTGCATAAATGGTTGGACTCTGCCGCTCCTCCGCTCTCCCGGTTTTTGGATGGACACTTACTGAACAAATGTGCAAAAGTGGAAGGCTTTTTTGATCCCACTTGCTCGTTTGCTCTCCTGTTTTTGTATCTGCTTTTGTTCCATGTTGATTGTGTATATGTATTGTATGCAATACCTGNTGTACTATCTGCTGTGTATCTTACCTCTTCTGTGGCTTCCACCATTAATTTATATGAATACAGTATCCTCTGGGTATAAGATACTAGATGAGGAACTCATTTTCCCCACTGGGCAAATTATATCTGTTTCATAGATTAGTTCTAACAAAATGTAAAAAGGTGTCTCTTGTTGTAAAGTGATATTATTAGCATAGTACTTCACTGGTAAAAAGGGGAATATCTGTCTTGCTACACTGATTATTTCATAAATGCTTCACATGGACAGTAAGGTACACAGCAGATAAAGCTTGGAAACTCCTGCTGACTGTCAGAATGCCTAATCATTACCTTAGGACACTAATCTAGCAGCTAGCCTTTCAATATTGCCAAGGCAACCATAACAGGGTGCAAGCTGCTTATTCACAATGTACAAGAATGCTACTATCTCCTGCACAAAGGAGTGTATGATCTATCAACCAAAAGTAATGGGACAAACTAAATCCCAATGGGTATATTTACTAAGTGGTGAGATTGCAGTGAGATTGAAAAGTGGGGATGTTGCCCATAGCAACCAATCAGATTC
>JABWIB010005194.1:22971-34239 GCA_016617825.1 Platyplectrum ornatum
AATGTACATCTGAATATGACGTCTGTGTAATGTACATCTGAACATGCTGTCTATGAGTGTTTATTCAGCATGTCACATAAGAGAGATAAATGAAGATAAATAATCAGGGCCATGCAGAGTATTGTGCAGCTATTGGGAGGGTGATCAGGGTGTCTATAGGTATATGAAGATGCTATGCATTGAGGGAGATAACTTCCCCGGCACCTCAGCCATGCATGATGCCTGTACACAGCATAATACGCACACCGCCCTCATGCTGTGCGCAGTAACCCTTTTCCTGATACATGTCACCCGCCCCCTGCCCATCTTATCCCGCTCACACACAGGAGACTCACCGCGGGCTGCCATTGTACCTGCACAGTACACTCAGCTCAGCTGTACAGGCACTGCCGGATGTGACGTCACCAGCAGCGCCATAGCCCCGCCCCCTGGCGGTGCTTATCGTAATGGCGTCATGTTACGTGTAACTGACAATATAAGGGCTTAGTAGTGGCCGGGACGCTGGAGGGGACCTGAGGCTAAGTTCCCCACTATGGACAATAGCTAAAGGGAAGGACTCAGCGGTCCCTCACACTACATCCATTGCATGTGTTGTCCCTAAAGTCCCAGACCGCCTGCAGCTACAGGATACTCCCCTCCTGAACCTCCACCTGTCACTCACCTGCCAAACTGTGTGCCAGGGCTTCCTGGGTGCCAAACATCCTGGTATCCCGGCCAGGGTAGTAGGGAGGGCAGTGCAGGTGGATCATGGGCACCCAGCACAAGTTCTGCTACTTTGGTAAATGGGGAGGGGGAGATGGTGAAGGCGATAGAGAAGTGATAAGGACAATGGGGAGATCATTAATGGGGGGGATGATAAAGTATTTCTGTCTTTACCTACATAGTTATTACACTATTATCAGACCCTCCAACATGACTCATTCCACTAGGTACAAAATNCTCTGTTCTGGAACTTCCAGCAATCAGTTACTATGGTAACCACCATTGTTACATTACTCAGACATCAGTTAGTTCCTTATAACCAGGTGAGTGACAGCTGAAAGCCCAGGAGCGGAGTATTATGTACCTGGTGGAATGGCTCATGTTGGAGGGTCTGCTATTATGACTCATACCTTACAAATGGGACTGCTTGGTACTTATTTTGTCTTTGGGGTGCCTGGAACATATATGGAGGCACTAAGGGTGCCTCAACCCGAGAAAGTTTGGGAACCACTGAACGAACTGATCTGTTTTCTTTTCAGCAGCGGTGGTTACTATAGTAACTAATATGCTGTACCTGAAGGAATGGGTCATGAGAAGAAAGAAAAACGACAAGTGTATTGGTAGAGCATACGTATGAAGCCCTGCCCCCACTGCACTGTTGATGGGGTTAATACGGATGGATGGGACCTGTCATCAGGCCTTTCTCCTTAGTAATGATCGGTCTGAGGCAATGCTTTTCATTAAATCAATGTCCCAAGCTTTGGTCCGGAGCCCAGTACCCGATCCTATCTTCCAGGCATTCCCCTGCTTTCATATTACTTGTCCACTCTCGCGCACTGCATATCCGTGCTACCCAACTGAAATGGATTTCTCCCAATTCAGACGGAAGAGTGTTGCCACTGTGGACAGGCTGGGTTAAGAACATAAGTGAGCATGACTTGGCGTTACAATTTACATGGCAACATTTATTTAACGGTCAAAGTGGGAATTTAGATGTGAGGTTATGGAGGAGGCATGTGCATATAAAGAACATTTCTCCCAAAATCATGGGCCCGGAGGGCCAGGGGCTTATTCATGAGGTGGAGCTTGTAGACAAAAAAGATGCGGTAAATCATACAGGTCGTTGGGGATATCACATAGTGGCCACACTGGCAAATGGTCATTCCTTACCCTACAACCCTGTAACAATCCTAATAGTCCTTACTAGTCAGATACAGTACTGCCAAACATATTTATGAGGAACTACCTTGTGTTAGAAGTTTATACGTCAATTGTAATACAAATATGCATACAAATATGTTATATATACTGTAGGAAATGATTTTTTTTTTCTATAATCATTTTGTGTAATGTTTAAGTGCATTCACATTGTGATTGAAATGGACACATTATTTATAGCTTCTTTTCCCCATATACATTACAGTGCACTATGTGGTCACTTAGCTCTATTGTGCTTCTTCTGTTCTTCATTTATAGCATGAAACACATTCTGCCTAAACTACAGCACTTACAAACTTCATCATTCAGAGACAAATTTCAGAGACATGCAGCCCTGACGACTTTCATACCCCACCTTCCTTGAACCCTTATACCAGGCTTGTCCAACCTGCGGCCCTCCAGGTGTTGCAAAACTACAAGTCCCATCATGCTTTAACTGCTTAGAGAGTTTATTCCTGACAAAGCATGCTGGGAATTGTAGTTTTGCAACACCTGGAGGGCCGCAGGTTGGACAAGCCTGCCTTATACTGTGAAACACATGCTCCTTAAATGTTTGTCTTCATCCAAACTATGATACAGCATCCTTTACATACATGTAGCTATTTAGCTTTCTGCCTATACACTATTTGTTGTACTAAAACCCAAAGGTATTGTTGCATGTGTCTTTGGATAATGTGCAGCCCACTTAAATTTGAGCTCGCATGTATGGCTAGCATGGTGTGTGCTGAATTTGCACCCACTCTCTGTAGCTTCTCACACAGAGACACTGAGGAGTATGTTGTTCCTCATATACCTATGAGAGGATTAAATAATGTAGCATCACTGTGCAGAAAGGTCCTCAGCGGAGACATGATTGAACATGTGATCATGTTTCTTTTGCAGATGTATTAATATAAAGACGTGAGAAAGGTATTATTTTATATTCAAAAGAAATGGAATGCTTTCTGAACACCTTTGATTTACAAGTAAGCTGTGTAGTATATTTCATTTCAGAGTAGTCATTAAACATTCACACCGATTCCATGTGCATAATATTTATGTCAGGAATCAGTTTAGGATTCCTCAACATCTCTTGTTAAGTTGACTTTAACCATGTTTGTAGGTTTTGATAGGCCACAACCACGGAGTCCAGCCAGAAAGACCTGTGGCTTTGGAACATTGCTTGCGTTATCCCGTTTTGTCTGTGTACCCGCTTGTTTTGGTAGGTACACCTGGGTAGAGGTCTCTCTTCTCATGTGGCTGCAGTGCGTCTGCATGGAATGGGTCACTTTCTGGCGCAAGTTAGTCTGTCAGGAAAAAAAAGCAATGAAGATTATTTGGGTTCAGTCATTATAATGCTTCCAGCGGAACAACAACACCCAAAAAGCTGGCCACACACTATATAATAGGAAGATTTCCCAAAACCATGGCCAAAACTATTCAACTGCCACTACGCTGATCCTATTAGAATCATTGCAGGGCAGTAAGGAAAAACCCCAGGTCCAGGTCCAGATTGGGAAAGTTTTCCGGGAAACATACTCAAGACAGACNGAGTTTAGGCACTAATACTGAGGGGAATACAACTATGTGAAGCACTGATTATAATCTAAATATGAAACAAAAAGACCTGGGGGTATATTTANTAAACGGCGAGATTGCAGTGATTCGAGTTCACATTCTCCAGTGTGTAAAATTAAACAGAAAGCTTGAATCTGATTGGTTGCTATGGGCAACATCTCCACTTTCCAATCTCACTGCAAACTCGCTGCTTAGTAAATATACCCCCTGGTATCCAGTGACTTTTAAGTGTTTTGATACACCGGATACTGATAACACAGGTGTATGTTGCTTGGAACATTCACATCTATACTACAAAAAGAAGGAATTATACATCTGAGAGAGAGAAGTGAATTTTCAAATGGCTACTTTAATTTACTACTTACTAATTGTAAGGAAGACATAACTTGTTATTTTACATACTAAGAAAGTTCTATATTTACTTTGTTAACAATAGAAATACTTTGCATGGTTTCTTCACTTGTTCCTTTTATTTTCTTATTTGTTATAGCACCCGACCTGAAAAGCAGTGGAAATTCCCAGTTCCATCCTATACCTTTCTATTGGCTGTGGATAAAAGGTTTACACAGCACAATTTTAAAAAGAGCAAAACTGCAAATGTAACATTATTTGTTGTCATGATCATAAAACTACATCACATATTGTGGTTTTCATTAACCTTCATGACTCAAATGTTGGATGGATTATCCTGGTATCAGTGCCTTTGTGAATGCTGCGGGTACATTGGCTGCATCCACATACAATATGAAGCTAAATATCTTTACATAATGCATGCTGTCTCTGGCACACTCACTGTAGAACATATTTTTATGTTTTGTGTATCTTTACACTGAAATTGAACTTATAATGTTCACTATTTTTATACTTTAAGACAACAGTGATTATACAAACCAGTTTAATCGCCTTCCTCCGTAACTCCCATTCATTCCACTCATATGACTTGACTATGTTGGTTTCCATAATGTGTGTATCAGTTTGTGTGCTGCTATTGCATTTGGTGATAGGTTTCATCAACAGCTTTTCTGGAACTGGAGCCTGGTGACAAACATAGACACTCAATATAAATCAGTGCTATATTTACCTTCTTAACACCTATGGGCTAATGTAGTGTTTTCGAGTATCTTAAAATACACACCCTTTATCATATATTTAACACTGGCATTGCATGCAGAGATGACTGGAACCTGATTACAATAATTCTGTGTATACACTACATAGTGCAGTATATTGTGCAAGTGTGTATGTTGCAATGATCCTAGCTAATCGTTTCAAAGTACATAACATTGTTTCCCTGGATCATTTAAAACATCCAGTTATACTTATCACACAATTGACCTGATCTATACCTGCGCACAAGCTATGTTCACTCCCTCCCCTAACTCATATGGGCTTCAGGACAAAAAGTAAAGTTTTGCCCTTGCAGCTTATTTAGCATGCCTATCCCCACGTGTAGTGTGGGCATTAGACACCTGCAAGTTTCATACGTGTGGAAAACATACCAGTATCATCTGCCACCCAGAGTAGACCTGCATAGATTATGTAAAGCTTGAATAACTATAAATCCCCATTTACTTTCACCACTTCTACCACTGTTGTGAATCAGGAAAGATGCTGAAATGGTAGTCCTGGTAATGCACTAGTTAGCATATTGCAGATATTACGGTATTACAACATAAATGTCATGGCTATTTTGACAGGATGCAGAAAAGATGTCACAGTGGTAAGTTTCCCCACCTGGGAGTAAGGAGTGATGGATGCAAACTGCTGGTATAACTCCAACAACTGGATCAGTTCTGCGCACTGCTTGGCTTTCTCTCCAATTAAGGTTATGTAGTGATCAGGATCCTTAGCAAACATGTAGGCAGCGTCTTTGGAGCTGAAAACATAAAACCTTTCTCTGTGTTTCAGAATACCAAGGCTTGGGTTTCCTAATAAAAAATGGAAAAACATATTGTTAGAATGGAATTGTGCAGATCTACACTGCATTTTTGGAAAACTTAGTAAATATTGGAAGGTTAATTAAAGTTAAAGTTGCAGCAGATTGGTATGATTCATGTAAATATAATGTATACAACTGCTTATTAGCTCAGGAGTGGATCCAGACCTTCATCACGATCTGGATCTACGAGTGGTAGAAGGGTGAGAACTCCCGAATTAACCACCACTACCGCAACAAGCCTATGCCAATCCCCACTTGGGGAGTAGTGGGTAGTTACAGAACTAAGGACCAGATCCAGAGTATTGCAAGTCCTGCGTGTGGACTTGCGGTTTAAATAGGGGAAGGACCACCCCTTAAGGTTTCCGCACTGTCTTTGCATAAAAGCAGGACGGTAGTTTGCGTAAATATCCTAACGTTATATAAATCCGGATCCGGTCCTCAGTTTGATTTTGTAGTTCATTGTTGTGGAAGTAGTTCATACACTACCGGGTAAAAGGAGACCATCTTTTGTTGCAATAGTAAATCCACAAAATCCATGGTACTGAAGTGGAAGTCTTTCATAGTTAGCTGTGGTTTCTTGGAAAAACCATTCCTGGTTGGGAAAATCAGAACTATTTACTTGAATCCCTAGAAAAAAAAAACAGAAACGTATTGACTTAAGAAAACAACATTAAAGTGATTAACAAATATCTTCCCAGAAGGAGTGGACACAAAGGTGTGTGGGTGGACACATACATGTACATTATATTAGATGTATGCAAATGAAGTGGCAGAACTAAACAGAATTAAAACTAAATAAATAAATATATAGATCATAACAGATCAGACATTGCTGAGGGTAAAGTGACTGCAGGTGGACCGTGCCTGGCATCTTCTACATGATCTGTCATTTTCAGTGTGAGACCATATAAGCTAACATGAATAACCATGCACACTCAATTCATTAGTATGCCCATTACAGTACAGATACATCTGACATAGCAATGCTAACTGCAATTATACTTTACATCTGCAAAGAGTTCAGAATCGTCAGCAGGTCGCATTGGACATCCTCTAAATACATTGGTTCTTGCTGTACGTATCCTGAAGCCTAGCATTGTGTACATGGGACCCCAGGCAAGGATTCGAGGCAGCTAAGAGAATCATATTGTAACCTTAGTGTAGGAACACTGTACGTGACTGGTTGAATAAGTAGTCTAGCCCAAACAAATCCAATGAAAATGAGTGCAAACATATTCATTGTGTGATAAAGCTAAAGTTCCACCTCCTGTAATTTCGGGTGAGGTGAGAAAAGGGAGACTGGCGGTTTCTCCTGTCCGTCACTCCGGTATTTTTTGATCCCTACGTTCCACATAACCTGGACCAGGCCCAAGGACCTTTCCCTCTACTCACCTGTGCTTTCTCCAATTCTTTCCTCATCTGTCCTGACAGATACATCACTGAGAATTGGCTGCATGATGTCTGCTGGAAATAGCTCTTCATGGAGTCCCAGGAATGGCTGCAGGTTAGCGGTCATGTTGCTGAGGACACTTAACAATACAATCTCATCCTGGAAGCTGTTCCATAGCTTAGACAGTGATATAAAGAGTGGCTGAAAGAGACAGATGCAAATTGCAATATTTAGTTATTTTATACTATTATGTCACTTGTATACAGTACAGTCTGCTAGTTCTTGACTGCCAGCAGGGTTGTTGCCATGTACCAAAAATGTATATAGTCTATAGTATAGACTATAGTGGTAAGCCTAAAAGTTATTTTGGCAATTATCTACCATTCTCAATAAACCAAGTAGAATGGAATCGCTGTCATACAGTCAGCTGTTAACTTACATAGACCTGTGCAGTTGGAATTGCAGCCTTTGACTGAACAGTGGCTCTTAGCTGCTCCATCTGTGAGCCATACTGCTTATCCATCATTTCCATCTGTTGTGCACATGTGTTGACATCAGACTATAAAACAATACATTAGACAGTTTCAGATAGTGCTACAATTATATGAACACTCCACGATACTATACGTCCACTAACAATATAAGGTCATATACGGATATCTGTATGTATAAGCAAAAGATTTAGAAAGAACCACTAGCAGTGGGGCACTAAATTCATACCTATGGGTGTTATCTTTATAACCATCCTACTCACATGGTCTAACTTCTTACAGTTTTACACCCCCAGCACATGGAAATTCCTGGGAGCATGGCAGTCCAGGGTACACAGGGAAGGCCTGTATGGTATCCAGGCTATTCTTATTCTGAAGTATGTTCCCAATACATTGTTATAATATTTGATGAAAACTCAATTGCTAAACGTGTGTTCAAACTAATTCACATAGCATACAACACTTACCAAAATTATATTTAGAAACACCTCATGTTGTCTCGCATTGAAAAGTGCTTCTTTCATCTGGGTTAAATTCATCATATTACTTCCGGGAGATTTCCCATCCATGTCTTCAATGACAGCTGTGTACTTGTAGATCAGCTCCCGGCAAGACTGAAGCTCTGATTCAATATGTTTTGTGGTGGCAGGTATTGCCTCTTTCAGAATGCTAGGTACTGCAGATATAAGAAGGAAAGCATGTGTTAAGTATAGGCTATCTACAGGTACACAGTAGATTTATACACACACACACTTTGAATGCTAAGTGCAGTTCTAGATGTCATTACATGTCCAAGCGTGACATCTGGCGTAAGCCCATTCACATTTTATGTTCTCATAGTGAAAGTATGAAAGACAATATCCTTGATACTTACAGTCATCAATGCCCTCTCCACCTTTCCCGCAGTCCTTGTTGAACAATCTGATACCAGTCACAATCATGGTGAGTTCCTTTAGCTGACGTTCTTTGTCTTTCTTTATAAGAGAGAGAAAGGTGCCAAGCTCTGTGTGCGGGAAGACACTCTGGAGAGCCGCTGGGAAAATACAAATATATGTGTTAGCCCAAATCTATAATGATTAAATAACAAAAATTACTATGAACCAGACGCAGACCAGGGGGCTGATCCAGGGGACTGCAGGGGAAGGCAAGAATAAACTAGACAAAGTTGAGAGGTGGAGTTTCATAGCGCAAATCTAATTTGCAAATTAAACAACTTTAAGGTAGTTTGTAAGATCTTCATATGAAATTCATATGCTCCCCTGAGATTGCATAATGGTTTCAGGTTTCAGGTCTACACTAGCAGCTAAAAAAAACAGGTGTATGGGCAACTCTGGATCAGCCCCCAGTAAGTAAGTAAGCACAAGTGGAAAAGAGAAGGTGGGAGTTCACTCCCCTCTCCTTCCACTAACTGGTACGAGCCTTCTCCGAGACCACATCCCCTTTCAGCTAAGGTCTCAGTCATGCTTCCAAATAAAGATACACAAAATGGTGTCTTCTCATTCAATTTATAAACACATTTGCAACTATATGATTTGGAGCTCTTAATGGATATTACATTTCTTGCTGACCTGTAGCTTCTCTGACCACCTTGATATCAGTAGGGGACCCAAGGCCGGATCTCAGCAGAACATAACTAACAATCTTGCGATACAGGCTCTCTAACTCCTCTGCTGTACGGGCCCGGCTGTCAGTAATCTCTCTGCTCACGGGTGCAAGTCTTGATTCCAGAACACGATGGTGTTCATCCAGGAACTCACCTGTAAATAAATAAAAGTGGCCATACACAGCTGATTGTCTCTCTTTTTTATTTTGGTATAGTGTATAATCTATATGTTCCACATTAGTTGTGTTCAAATTATCCACAATAATAGATATTTCTATTATTCCTATTATAGGGCTCTGTATGACTGAGAGGGGAATACAGAACACTTTGTTGATAATATAAGCCCAGATAAGTGAGAGTAAAGCACTTCTTTACTGAATCATATTGAATACATGACTTACAATAAAACCCCTTTATTTATCTTTAATGGTATACCAATAATACTGGTAGTGTTCTATTATATCTTATAGAGCCATATTATAGGAGATAATTGGAGTGTATATTATATAAAATATACAATATTGTGTCTTTAATATATTAATAAGAGTAGTAACTAGATTGCATTACCTCTGTGTGTATAATTCAGGTCAAAGTATACTTGCATCTTTATAGTTTCCAGGGAAGGGCTTCTTGTGTCAAGTAGTCGGTCGACACAAAGCTTTAAATAGACAAAAAATAAATGCTAAATGGTATTAAAAAAAAAAAAAAAAAGATCAAGGGGAATATTTACTAAGCGGGGATGTTGCCCATAACAACCAAACAGATTCAAGTTCTCATTTTCATTTTACACACTGGAGAATGTGAACTTGAATCTGATTGGTTGCTATGGGCAACATCCCCACTTTTCAATCTCACCACTCAGTAAATTTACTCCCAAGATTGTTGTTGCTATTGTTGTTATATACCTAATGCCTGTGCATGAATATGAACGGACGAAGGAGCAAAGCACGTATACTATGGCTATATACTGGGCAGCTTTCACAATGCACAGGCTCCAGCTAGAGAAACCAGAGTCTATGCAGCTCTGAATAGCACAGATACGACTGCCAAAAACTATAAATCAGGTCCAAATATATGTGTGATATGCATGACATTACTGATACAGCTTTAGACCAAGCAAAACTATACCTTCAACAGGTTTATCACATTTTGTTAATCGCATTTTGTTCATAGTGCAACAACTGAGCAGTAAAAACTACACATGGAAATTGACAATTGGAAACGAAAAGCTGTATGTGCAGTTTATGTTTATAATAATCCTAGTTTAATTACAAATCCTCAGTTGGGAATGCTTCCAAAATTGCCATTTTACAGAAGGTTTTTGTTAAATATATTTTACCTATTTTAAGAAGTAAGGAATAAATAAATACATACATACATATCGTTATTTTAATGCAAAGAAAACCAAAANATATTACCTTTATTAATTTTTGTACATCATTTTTTGTTAAAGTTCGATCCACATTAAAGCCATTTCTTGGATCTAAAACTATGGCCTTTACCTAAAATAAAAAGGGAGGCAAAAAAACAAATATTTGTTGAATATCCAGTCCCTTATATAGGTGGCTTTACTACATATGTGTTCAGTTGTAACAATACTTTAATACTTGCAAAGGTATGAGACACTTGTGACAATATAATGTTAAGGTATATTACATTATCGTTAATGTATAATTTATGTATAATGCCCCACAGTGACATTTTATAAAAGATAAATGAGAGAGCTAAAAGCTCTCTGATATTTAATATATATTATTGAGCTCTAATCAAGTCATTTGCAGGGATAAGGATAGGAGCAAGTGCCATTCCATTCCGGGGGTTTACACCTTCTATATATATCTGTGAGGTGCTTTTCATAAATGTTATTTGCAGAGGCATTTCTGCCATCCACTCATGGAAGAGAGCCACCTGGGCAAGCAAGGAAAGGGTAAATAGCTATCTGGGGGTGATTTTATTAAATGTGTCCTCCAGGGACAGACCAAAAAAGGTTTTGCAGGGTTTCGGGTTTATAGGAAGTGAGGTGGCCAGTGTGTCAAAGGCAGTATCCCAAACATTCTCCCAGGATCTAAGCACTGGTAGTCAGTCTCCGAGCAGGTGCCAAAATGTCCCTGTATGGGCTCTGCATCTAGGACACCTATAGTCTATCAAGCCAGCATAAGCATTAAGGGGTTAATGAGATTCTATGTAAAAATGAATATGCTGAAAACGTATAGGCAAGAAAGTAAATCTAGTGCTTGTAGTATCGTAACTAATCGAAAGATTTTTCAAGAGTGGGTAAAACCATGATGAATTGCAGGGGAGGTAAAATGAATGTTAGTGTTTGCATGCTGGGAGAATACTTTATTGTTGCATGTTGCACACAGATACT
>JABWIB010005195.1:8010-22259 GCA_016617825.1 Platyplectrum ornatum
ATATATATATAAAAAACACAATAATACAGTATATAAATAATACAAAGAATGTGCTCACAAACAAATGAAACCTATTTTATGATGGTAGTAAGAAGACATATTGACAAATACTTGGAGCAGTAATGACAGTTACCCAAATGGTGTCTGTAAATATCTATGGCTTCCAGTTGAGTAATATACTTTGCCCGTTACACACTTTTGAATCAAGTAAGACAGTATTTATCAATAACAAAGCAAAAGGGAGTACAAATAGTGAGCTAATGCCAGACTGCTTGTTATCCAGAGAAGGCAAGAGGAAACAAAGGTCCCAGAAGTGTAGTGAATATAGTTTAGAAACAAACCAATAAACGTGATCTTAACTAAAAAATTAAATGAAGACAAAAAAGGTCACACTAATAAATGCAATTACTAACTGGCCTTTGTGTTTATTATGCCCCATATAATTCTCAAACTTTGTACCATTTTGTTTCCTTTTTTTCTCTGTTTTGTTACATTTACTGCAAAATATCTACAAAATAAAGCAAAATGCCATTTCCTAAATGTTGCTCATTTTAAACATGTTAAACCCAAGAGCTCTATTTGTCTAAAATAGTTTTGGAAAGGGTACCAGCACCTCTAGCAATAATAAACAAGAACAAAATAAAGTAAAGAAAAAAATTGAATAAGCACATTTATATCTTTTGCTCTGAATAAAAGCCTTTGGCAACAAACAAAAAATGAGGAAAAATCATTAGTGAAAAATGTGCTTTTGTTGTAGTTTAAAACATTTAAATAATGCTTGTTCAATATATACTCTATTTTAGCTCCATTTTAAGGAAAATATGGACGCATTATTGTCTACTAGTACAACATTAGGGGGGCTATTCACCTTTTGCTCTCCCCCTATTTATAAGCAGCATTTTCAAGGACAGAGAATTTTATGCTGCTGTCTCGAATTGTTACTATGAAAATATAATAGGAACTGTATGTAACAGCAGATACTGCAAACTCGCTTTTAGAATAAGATGGCTGTAGTAGGCTGATCTAATCGCCAGCAACCAGTACCTTTATTATTAATAAACTATTAAATAAAATGCAATGGAACATGACTGAGTAAATTAATTGTAATTTGCAGTCACAAACAAGTTACTTATCTAATCTAATCTATCTATCATAATCTAGTCATAGAAATATCAACCTTCTTTTCAGCACACCCATAAAGCTTCCATTACGGATCATCAGTTGTCATTAGCTCCATCACGGTGTGGAAGTTGCTGAGATATCCTTTCTAAAATACTGCCATGCTGTCAGTAACTCTGAATAGTTGCAGTTCCAACAGAAACAGGTAGGTGGCCTATCACTGAAAAAGATAACCTTTGTCCATGGCGGGACAACCTGTGTGCATTAGGGCAGACTTTTTACACATTTCCTGAAATTTTCATGTGGCGGGACCAGCCATGTATACCATGTTATAAAGTGTTGCATTTGTAGCATCTGCCTATGTATTGAATGCTTCTGCACAATATAATAAAATACAACATATGTCATGTCATCATGTCATAACTTTGCATCAGCCTCTACATACAAATCAAGTCCTAAATAAATATTTTTAACTTAAAACTTAAAAATATTCTTATTCTATTGAGCAACAATATAGTTATAAAATATAAATGGCCTTCAAAATATTTTTCCCTTTAATCAATGCAAACCTTTCTCTTTACGTTATGATTTTTTCAATGCATTCTATTTTCCAGAGACTTACTGTATCCTCACAATTCCCACAATTTGAATTGTGAATAGTGAATCAGCAAAGTAAATGTAAAGCTCTTACAATAAGGTCCTTCAAACTGTTTGGCTTGAGCCTCGTATTATGAGAATCGTGTTGAAAAGCAAGGTCATTGTGCCTGTTAGAGTAATTTAAAAGAAAATATTAAAACTCTGGGAACAATACTGTAAAATAAAGTATGTCTATAGTTTTTTTTTATGATTCTTTCAAAACTTTGTCCATTTTAATCACTGGAGAGATCACAAAGGGTAATATTCAGACAACATATTCAAGAAAATTGGTTGTTGTCTAACTCCTTTTACACACTGTTTCAATGCACAAAAATAGCAATTTACTTCATGTATTTATTAAGGTCAGGTGTTTACATTTTATGTTTACATCTAAACCTGATATTGGTCCAAGTTTTCTTAGAATAGTCTTAGCTTTTGTAACGGGCACAAATGTGCTGGAAAAAGTACTATTTCAGTTATGTGGTCTTGTTAACCATGAACTGAATCCAAAGTGCTTAATTTCCTTTGAAATTAATTGTAAAACAGCATTTAAATCTGATTTCGCCATCTGGGTTTACAGTGTGTAATATATCTCAGAAACCCATGGTAGAATCCAGTCAAACGCTGGCTACTCAGTGCTTGGTTTCCTTAGGGAGGACACATAGAGCTATCTTGATAAGGTTTCCAAGGCCTAAATGTATTAAACTGCTAACTGCTGGATTGGAAACTTGGGCATGTTGGCCATGGCAACCAATCATATTCAAGCTCACATTCTCCAGCTTGTAAAATGAAATTGAGAGCTTGATATTGATTGGTTGCTATGAGCATCATCCCCACTTTTCCAATCCCGCGATTTTTGTAAATATAATATAAAAGGTGAAGGCTTGTAGTGAATGTTGAGATCTTCCAAGGTAAAAGTAAGCAATATTATAGGAGCACTTGTGGCAGTAGTAGTCCCCTTATCCCTTATTATTTAAATAGAATTAGTTGTTCTTTCATTACTGAAGTCCATGATGGAAAGAAAACGGACATACGTACAAAACAATGTTTTTGATTAACTATTGTATATTGTCCTTCAGTCTGGAAAACCCAGCTTTTTGTTTTTTTAAAGTGATAATTCCTAAATGATCATGTTTATGCGCACAAGGTTTACTCACGTTATCTAGGGATGCATCAAGTCATTAATATTTTGACAACAAAAAATGGTAAATATCCAGATCAGTTAAGTGTAAAGAAGAGTTAAGATATTCTGTGACTTTAAATACAGTTGTTTGCATGCATGCCTCTGTCTAAATCCAATTCTGAATGTCAGAACCAATTCTCATACTAAATCAGTATATTCCCTGCTCCATTAATAGAAGAATGAATTTGAAAAAAAGATACAAAACATTTACAATTGTTTTTTTTAATTCATAAATTATATGATGTGATTTCCTTAGAAAATAACTACAAGAGTTCAAGAATTTACTAGTATAGAAGGTTTGTATATCAATTAATTAGTTTGTTACAAGTGGCTCCAGTAAAAGAGTTTAAAAATTATTTGTCTGACAAAGACACTGGAGAATTATATCAAAAGCTAACAAGAAAAAATTCTGTATATCAAGGAGGCAGTACCGGGTTTGTATATTAAAAAAATATATTAATTTATGTACTTTTGTGTACAAATCAGCACTACAAATCAATAAGAAAAAAAAGTAAATCTGTATTAAGAAACAAAAAAACCATCACTAAATAATTGAATTGTGCAAAGCAGGTCTGTGCGCATGAGAGAGGGGAATTCACTCATTTTCCTCCCATTATGCTAGCAAATAAGTTCATGGTGATTGGTTGGGTGATTGTGCACAACCTTTGTCCAATATAGCCGATGTTCATAGAGCAGTTTCCTGTGCTTCACCTGAGCCTGCTGATTCCGCCCGCTGTCATTTTTGGGCACTTCTCAGATGTCTCCGACCCCTATCACATATGATGATGTGGTGAAGGGGATCCAGGAGACAATGTTGTGGATGTACTAGGTGCAGGCTTTCTGGCGGTGGAGCAGGTGGTGAGCGATTCCTGATGTGCGCATGTGTATTTGGCTTTTCTAGGGCTATTCGGTGGAGGTCACTGTGGCTGTTTGGGAGCTCACCACTGTTAGCTCTGTTGGCAACACAAATTTGCTCCCATCTATCCTGCATGGTTGCTTCTCTTTGATGGGACTTCCTATAAAGATTTTCTGACATCCAAAGAAGCCTTTCAGTGTAAGGAGCATCTGATTCCAATACCTGTCTGGAGACTTGAATATTCTCCTTTACGTACTGTTGTTGGTTTATAATGGTATTTCATCTTGGTATGCTTCATTTTTCCTGGATTGAATTTCAGTTTTTTACTACCTTGCCTGGTTGAAGAACAGTGCTCATAATGGTGATGTATTTTCTCAGATGTCTACTGTATTTCTATTATTGCCCTCTTATTGGTCTCATTATATGTTTTCCTGTTATATTTGTGTCTCATTTTATAGCTTATTATGTGACTACGTTCCTCTAAGGGGTATATTTACTAAGCAGGGAGATTGCAGTGAAATTCGAATTTGGGGAAGTTGCCCATGGCAACCAATCTGATTTGAGTTCACATTCTCCAGAGTGTAAAATGAAACTGAGAGCTCAAATCTGATTGGTTGCCATGGGCAACTTCCCCAAATTCGAATTTCACTGCAATCTCCCTGCTTAGTAAATATACCCCTAAGTGTCTTTGGTTGGCTGTAGTTGTCTGATGCCTCCTTGTCTCTGTTGAGCTTTATTTTTGCCTCCAATGTTTTACATAGGCTATGTGTGGATGTTCCGTACTGTCTGCAGTGCTGTTGCTCTCTTGTCATTTGCATTTGTGGAGTTCTTGAAGTGGGATTTGTCATAGGGGTGGATTACCAGGGGTGATGACGGTGTGATGGTGCTTTGGATCAGTACAGCATTGTATGTCCCCCTACATGGCAATTTGTGGGGGAGAACATACAAACTCCACACAGATAAGGTCTTGTCCAAGAATTCAACTTATGACCTCAGCGCTGTTAGACACAAATGTATGTATTTACAGTTACAGCATTATGCCCAATAAAATGGTATGATTTGTGAATTACACTTTCTGATTATTTGTCGATAAAAATCATGATTTTGATGGATAAACTCTTACCTTTTCTGACCGTCCTTGTTGCTGTGGCTAACACACCCTCCCCCCAATTGAGTATTGTACATAGTGTTTTACTGAGCACTGTATGCATATGTATGTCATGTCCTTGTGTTTGCTAATTTTTCCCGGATTTATATTTTGATTTTTGTCTTTGTTTGTATCATTTGTTTTTCCCCCTCAAATACCTTGTTTTAACTTTTCAGCTTCGTGGGCTGAAAACTGCACTTTGTAGCCTTGTTCCCGGCTTTCCTAAACAGTTGAGTTCTACATTCAGGGACAATAAATAACAAGCAGTTAAAAGGCTGTTAAAATGTTTCAGAAAAAGAAAACATATTTTACAACACATATTATAGAAAAATATGCTTCCAAATAGCTATTTAAACTGTCCCTCTGCATTTACATTTGTGTCAAGTGTAGGAGGGGCACATTGAATTATATTGCTGGATGACCTTTAAATTCATGAAACTGACTTTGCCATTTTCTAGGACCAAAAACACATGAAATATACTGTCAGACTATATTTCTTTTACTCTCTTGCCTTTAACATTATGCAATTCAATATATTAAGAGGCATTACTTGGAAAATGGAAGTATCCAGGGCCATATTTCCTGAATAAAAGGGAGAAGAGCAATAATTGCATACTGTTAAATACTATGGCTGCAGGTGAAATGAGATTTGCTTGTGCAGTCGGCACTGAGCAGTGAAATAATAAGATCTTTAGAACAGTTCAGGACTTACACTAACAAGGAATTGTTATATTCAGTGAGAGATAACCAAAGTTTATACTACAATAAATAAAATTAATAACTAAATCATGGCTACACATTTGAAAAATAATCTTTCTGGTAATTGGTCTTGGTAATCTGGTATATTGTAAAGCATGAGAAGAATTCTGAACCACATTATAAAATCTTTACTCAGTAAATAGTGTACAGGATATTTTGCATATTTCTTTTATTTAGGACTTGCCCAATGTAGTCTTGCACACTGTAATTGAACAACCAAACCCTATCACTTTGCATACTGTATAACTACATATAGAATTAATTGATTTAGTTCCAGAATAATATATTTTGTTTCATTTAAAACCATACTATAAAACCATACATACTATATTGGTTGCCCTTGCTAACCTGGGCGGGACCCTAGTCTACCTGGCGCGGGAATGGTTGGTCGGGACTCCCTCCACCTCATTGGCTGCTGCTCCTGTGGTTCACGGAGTATAACAAGTGAACAAGATTAAAAACAAAGTGACTGCCATTTACAAAATACATTTAGATCCATATAGTCCGGGAGAGAGAGCAAATACCAATTTCCGATTTAAAGAAGTAACTTGGTTTCTATGTAAAAAATGTGTTTGAATAGATTCAAAAGGAACATATATACCTCTTGTTTACTCTGCATAGTCAAACTTGAAACATTGTACATAAATCAGATCATGGTATTACATATCTTAATGACCATACAAAAGATCTTGCTAATGGGATCCATTATATAATACTAAACCCTCCCTTATGTAGGTTCAAGCGGCCAATTGACAACGGACAGCGAAGGGGAAGTGAGTGGAACACAACAGCGGGGTTTTCCAGACAATACGCCATTGGGAGCAAGGCCAAAAATAAAAGGAAACTACGTCCCTCAAGGAGGGGGGGGGGATAATGCTGGAGAAAAAATGACATTGAGACACAGGAGAACGTAACCTTTAATTTAACAGATAGACACTAACCCCAGAAGAAAAACAAATCTTAAACTTTGACTTCTCCTTTGTACTGTCCAACCCTCTGAATAAATTCCAATGGAAAGTGGATCAATATAAACTATCTCGCAACCTAAGATTGAAAGAATATTATGATAAAGGTAATAATTCTTCACAACAGGAAAGTGATCCAGCAGAAGATATTTATAAAGCCTTTTGCCCAAAATCTAACTTTGATCCACAATCTTTTAACCCATTGTTAAAAAGTTTCAACAGACTGATGGAAGATGGGACGAATAAAGCTGCTGAACAGATGTCCTCACCAAAATATAATTTGAATAGAAGTCAAAAACAAGCCCTGGATTGCCTAAGCAAGAATGTGAAGGCCTGATTTTTAGATACATCAACAAAGGGGGAGGAGTGGTTATCCAGACTAAAGATCAATATTGCCTGGAAATAATGAGACTGTTGGGGGACACAATAGCCTCGAAATCAACAGATAAAAATTCAACAGACGGCAGAAAAGTTAACAGCATTCCAGAGAAAGTGGCTAAAAGCCTTACAGTGGACTTCCCAAAAAACTCCTATATTATAAACAGTGCCTAAAATCCATAAAGATTTCAAAAATCCACCAGGGAGGCCTATCATCTCGCTCAGAGACTCCCTCCTTAAACCCATCTCACAGTTTGTGGACTATTTCCTAAAACCAGTGGTGCAAAAAACAACGGACCTACTTGAAGGACACCACCCAATTGTTACAGTTATTAAAAGATCTCCAGATTCCAAGGGACACTTGTCTATGTACAGTGGGTGTGGCCAATTTATATACTAGTATTCCACACGAGGATGTCATTAGGGCAACCGTCAAATTGCTGAGTGAGGACCAACAATACCAGAAACTGCCAATATATCTACTAGCTGAAATGGTAGATGAAGTGCTGAAGTGCAATTACTTTACTTGCAATTAATTATTTAATTATTAATTATTTAATTATTTAATGGCAAATTGTATTTACAAAAACAAGGCTGTGCAATGGGATCCAATGTGGCCCCATTGTACGCTAATGCCTATATGTTTGGAGTGGAAGAAAGACAAAATATTTTTATTTTTACATTACATAGATGATATCTTAATTCTATGGACAGGCAGTAAAGAAAATTTTGTTGACAATATGACCAAGATTAAAACCATGGACCGCTAAATAAAATTTACATATGATATTGAAGATAAACAGATTCCTTACTTAGATGTCCTGATAATTAAAACGGCACATGTCTGGTCACTGAGGTATACCAAAAACCACCCAGACACCCAGAGACCATGGTCAAATCCCTACCCTACTCACAATTGGTGACAATTAAGAGAATCAACAGTGACCCAATCAGGGCAGAACAACAGATGGAACAAACTCTACTAAAATTTAAACAAAGGGGGTATTCAAACAAATGTCTCCAGCAAGCCAGAGATAAAAATCAAATTGGTGAGCAGGGAACATCTTACACCCTAAACCCAATTCAATCACCTTATTTTTTTCAGTAGGAGGATGGCAAAAGGGTTATGGCAGATAGTGACTACGGATAAAACAATGCCAGGCTTTACCAACAAGAAGTTGCTGCCTTGTTACACCAGAAGCCGGAATATCAAGATATTCTATGCAAGAATGATGTTCGATGTAATAATGTCAAACCCCCAGAACATTTCCTGACCAAGATACCTGGGAATTACAAGAGCACAGACTGCACCACTTCTTATGGGACCTATATGCCAACTACCAGGCTTGGATAAGCCCATCAAATTAAAGACAGTTATTACATGTGTCATTTATGCCATTCTATGCCCATGTAATAAAGTATACGTGGTCAAGACTAAAAGGAAGCACTGGATGAACATGGGTCATACTTTGAAAGATCTACAATATGCAGGAATTCATCATATACTACCCCAGAAATTGGACTATATAGATTTAAATGTATTTTGTAAATGGCAGTCACTTTGTTTTTAATCTTGTCCACTTGTGAGCCACAGGAGCAGCAGCCAATGAGGTGGAGGGAGTCCCAACCAACCGTTCCTGCCCAAGTAGACTAGGTTCACTATAAATAGCTGATGGTAGGTGGTAATGGGATTTACGCCAGTAAATATTCTTTTCCCTGATGAAAATCACGAGTAAGTGATTGAAATGTTGGACCTATGCTATATAGAATTTTTTAGTATGCTGAAATAAATAAAGACCCAGGAGGGTGAATTTTTTATTGATTATAAGTCTACTGAGTGCCTTTCCTAGAATGTATACCTGTTTATCCTACAATATTGATTGAGCACCGTAGCAAGAACCTACTAACGTGTAATGACGTTATAACAAATATGGTGTGTATATATATATATATATATATATATATATATATATTCATTTTCTATGAAAATGCTACAATAAGAGAATTATTCTTTAGAATTATATTCTTGTAATATGCTCAGAATTAAGAACAGTTTGATACGATGATAATTAAATATATTGTTTACTTCACATCATTTCTTTTAAATTAAACACATGGCCACTTTTGCAAGTCAGTAGTACTGATTGCTTAAGGTGAACTCAAGGATAGCTTTTCTTTTTGTCTTTTGTCTCTCTGTTTATTCTGGCAGCTTGTGTATATATATTTTTACCAATGAATGAATCATACTGGCATAAAAATCCTTTCTGGAACACAGTGCTGCAGAGGTATAAGATACTTTTGAGTTCACTCACCTGTCATGAATTAGAGACACTTGTATTTGCTCAAATACATTCTCCAGGTAAACATTTTATAGACCAAATATTCTCCATGTTTATGGACCCCATCCATAGCTCCATGCTAGCACTGCGTTCAATGATACCAACAAAGCACAAGGGAGGATACAATATAGTTCAGAAGGAGGGATTTTACTTTAAGACCTTGTATCTGTTATCACTTAGGAAGGATCAGAAATTTGGATACTGTTTAGCATGCCCATAGATACAAGTACAAGGGGAGCGTCTAGGTCCGAAGGAGAATAATTGCCAGACAGGGGGCAGGCTTTGTCCCCCTTACACTCTCTCCACCCTTTTTCACCCAAACTTTAGTGAGTCATAGTCAGGTGGGGGTTTTAAGCCAATAAGAAGTTGGTTTGGTGGGGAGATTATATATAGGGGTATATATAGGCAGAGCAGAGCAGATTTTTAACAAAAAATGTGTGGTGTTATCCAGCTGCAGTCTCAGGTGCCTAAGTATCTGGGTATTCTACACCAGGGTGAGATTTCAGGGGTTGGTTAGGTGGCTGTGAGTTAGAGATTGCGGTGGGAATCCTTTCCCCTTTTCCTAGCGCAATCTGTATAGCGTCCCAGCCTTCATGATACTATGTTTATACATGTAATGATCTTTTTAACAGCCCACATTAGGCGAGATTTTACGCCTTTTAAATAGAATTTTTTTTTATGAATATGGTAGAATTTTGAGTAGTATGGAGTGTAGAAGGGACTGACAGCAGTACTTACATAAAGAGAAAAACTACAACAAACTCCATAGGTAAATTGTTATTATGCTATGTTAAACATATTTATTTGTGTAAAACTAACTACTTAACTACAAAATAGTGTGATTACTGAGAGTTTACTGTGCCTTTTAGGAATGCTACATTTCCACTGACTGGAAGACGATGTGATCGAAAAAAGAGCTGAGATAAAGACAAATGAGACAAATTACAAATTAACAGTGATCTAATTAACATTACCGTTGCAGTGAGAATATCCATGAAAAGTTCTATTGGCAGTAACTGTGGCTAAATGTTGTAAATGAATCAGTAAAACTGGACAGTGTTTTAAAAAGCTGATAAGTGGATGTTTTGTTGTTTTGTGTAGTTGAAAACTGAACAGATGACAACAGTAGCATTACTGTCTTCAAAAAACCAGTGGGTGACCAGCTAGGGAAACTAATGCTTTCATTATCCTTGCCCATGCTCACAGTCACTATGCAACAGAAATCACTACATTTAGGGCCCCATACAGAGTTGTGCGTATTTTCTTTTGTTAAATGTATGTGTTCGCAATGTGTATATAATTAGCTCACATTGACAAAATATTTCTAAAGGCCACACAGCATTCAGTAGCTGTAAGTATGTGAATGTACCAGGGCCAGGCAGGTACATATCAATTAGCTTAAAAATGTAGTACTTATATATATTTTCCTTATTAACTAGGAGGGATGAATCACAGATAATATGCATTTAGTCAACATACATATACAGTTTACAATGTATATTATGTATGTATATATATATATATATATATTATCTGTTCACGGTTTGTCCCAGGCAACCAACAAATTGTGGTGGGTCGCATCCCATCCCTTCAATGTCACAGCCACAGTCTATGACTGACTTCCCGGATTCGGACAATGGGGCAACAATGTCGGCTTCCCTGGAGGGACTGGATCTACATTTAGATGGTATCTGTGGATCGCCCCAGACTTCTTCACCCATGGCCACGGACAAACTTTCATCCTGGCCACATACACCCACTCGCCATCCGACTCCACTTCTCCATCAACCTCCCAGTTCTCATTGGGACGGTGAATGACCATGGGTTTCCATGGAACAAAGTGATGGTCATCCTCTGCTGACGCTGCTTTCTGTGCCGCTCGTTCGGAAAGGTTTTGCAGTCACTTTGCGCAATGTCGATCCGCATAGCCTCTCTCCTTCTTCCTATAAGGATCTTGTGGTGGCTTCCTCCAAATGTTACCAGGCCACTCAGCTGCTTCCACTGGCTCTTTTAACCACTCATCATCGAGAGGTGACTCTGACCCTGCTGGGCTCTTCATCTGTAGACACAGGGCTGTACGTCTTCCCTGGATGCATCGAACGTCCCATGGGCATAAACAATGCCCTCCTCTCGCAACTGTGTTGGTTATCACCCATGGGGAAAGAAACGGGGCCACATCCAGATCTTCTTCCATTTCCATGCTTATTTATATCGAATCTGGGTTGCCACCTTTTCCTTAGATAGGGTCAATTGTTGAGCACTTCGGCGCTTTTATACTCATGAAATCAGACAGGGCTAGCCAATCACATAATACTAGGCCCGTGAAACACACGTGATATACAGACAATCAGGTGCTTAGTCTTGTACCAGCTTGCTTTTTAGCCAATAGTTCACACATAACATTGTTATTACCTCTCCTTCACCCCACGACAGTAACAAGTCAGAACTTGTATCATATATATATATAACTACAACCCTTCACCTTCAAAATATATTTTACCTGCTGTTAGAGACAGTGTGGTATGTAAGGTCCGTCAGCTGGAGAGGAGTCCCACCTGTGGCTGGATCACGCTCTCTCTGCTGAAGGTGGTAGCAGGAGCAGTATGCGGCGAGTCAATAGGCAGAAACCCTCTGCAGTGTTTCTTCGGCAGGGGATTGGGTCCTGGTTACTTGGTTGTATTTTGATTGACAAGATAATCTTTCTACTGTATACCCAGCATAAGCTGTATTATATACTAACATGGAATTTCTATGTGCAATATTGAAGGAAAAAGATTTCAGTCTAAACAACAGATGTCTAGTTTAATTGGTCTTTAAATTATGCATTTAGGGTGAACATATTTGATTCAATTTAAATAGAACATATGACATTTGTACTCATTAATATCACTGGCAAAAGTGTATTTTTCTTTTATACACAACTAATGTGACTTCCATGTATATAATACAAGTGTTGTTGATGTAGTAAACCATTGAGTTTCTGCTTTGTTAATAAATATTTTGATTCAGCCTAATGTCTCCACAGAATGTTACCAAGTCTAAATATGTATAATTTCCTCTATCCCCATCTCCTACGCTGTATCGAAATGACATGTCCTGCTGTTTTTGTTTTCCAGATAGGATCAAAATACATGACTCAGGCAAAATTTGGAGCTCAACCTCTAAATTACCAGCCCACGGTAACTGCTACCAAAGTATTGTATTTGGCTTATGTAGTTAAGACACAATAGCAGCCAAACAAATTAAATTGAGATCAGGGTATTGTTCTGCATATTAACAGCAATTTCATTTTGTAATATAACTAAACATATATATAAACCAAAGATGCATAATTTCCTTCATATGAATTATTAGTATTAAGTTCCATTGTTGCCTTTGAGCTTTATAACATATTAACTGTATAATTTGCTATCAGTATAGCTAAACACATTGGTCAACATGGAAATTTAGAAGTTGCGGTTTGGAAACACAGTTTCTTCATAAAATAAAAAAAAAGAAATGGCAGTATAGCATAACACCATAAACTCCCACTTTGAGTCCTGGCTATGTATGTGTGTATACATGTGACATGTGAACTACCAATAAATGTGCCCGACTTACACATTTTGTGTGCGGAAGTCATGCTGTGAACAGCAGTACGAATCTGGTCCTACCGTGTTTCCCCTATAATTAGACCTACCTCTATAATAAGACCTAAACTATTTTCCCATAAACTCTCAAAATTATGCCCTACCTCTAAAATAAGCCCTATCTAATTTACTTTTCCTTCAGCCCTACTCTACACTAAACTCCCCGAAAATAAGCCCTATTTAAAAGAATGATATGGTAACCTGCACTTCCCTTATGTGATTTACGATACTACCGTATATCATGTAAGGAGCTGGCCTCCTGTCTGAGTGCACACTCCCACCTTCCCCTATGTGATTTACTATAGTGCCACGTAGGAGAAGCGGACTGACTCAGAAAGCCTGTTTGTTTTTAAAGTGCTCTCTGATGAATTACTCCAGAAGAGCTTGCAGAACTAGTGAGGGTAAGAGTTATCCCTGGTACACACTACAATAAGTTATCCTGGATATACATTATACATTACATACATTTTGGGGGCATTATATCAGAAGCACTTGGTGGGCCATTATGTCAGTGTTCAATAAAATAAGCCCGATGGTGTATTTTGGTCATTAAAAAAAAAATAAGACAGTTGCCTAAATTCTGTAAGTGGGGAGTTTGCAGGGGAATTGAAAAGTGGGGATGTTGCCCATAGCAACCAATCAGATTCGAGCTCACATTCTCCACCATGTAAAATAAAAATGAGAGCTCTGATTGGTTGCTATGGGCAACATCTCCACTTTTCAATTCCCCTGTAAACTCCCTGCTTAGTGAATTTAGGCCAGTGTCTTATTATCGGGTAAACACAGTGTGTCTCCAGTCTTCCATTCTTCCACTACTATGTCTCTACCTTCCCTTATTTTCCTTCAATCCTTCCTCTTTCGCTGTAGTTACATAGAAACTAAAACTTTGACAGCAGATTAGAGGCACCTGGCCAATATAGTACAAGTACTTAACCCCTTCCCGACATTGGACGTATATATACGTCATGATCGGCATTGTACTTGCCGACACATGACGTATATATATGGGGTATTTCTATTGACGCGGTGACAGTTTGAAAATGTCTGCTGTCTGTGACAGCAGACATGTTGGGGGAAAGCTGCCGGAGCAGCTTTCCCCCCCCTCCATCAGCGATCACTGCGATTGGCTGTTCAAATGTGACCAAATTATTGGTCCTGTCCCCGGCAAAGCCTGCGATTGGCTAGTCTATTCAGACTAGCCGTTCGCGGCTTAAAGGGACAGGAGACTGACAGATCTT
>JABWIB010005196.1:0-15568 GCA_016617825.1 Platyplectrum ornatum
CACTCGACTATTTCTGTTTCCAATCCCAGGTTTTCTAGCTTGTTTAACAGTCTGCGATGAGGCACTGTGTCAAAGACCTTACTAAAATCTAGATAAGCTATGTCCACAGCTCCCCCTTGATCAACTACCTTTGTGACCCAGTCAAAAATTTCTATTAGATTTGTTTGACATGATCTACCCTCTGCAAAACCANGCTGTTTGGGTTCTTGTAAGTTATTTGATTTTAAATATCCTACAATGTATTTTTTTTTTTTACTTTTTATTTAAAGCCATGACAAGCAGGTTAACAGTAAAAACCATGGGAAGTTCAAATATGAACAGAAGAAGAACATATATGACAACCAATAGTCTCCAGGGACAGAGTATTACGATCGGCAAACAATGGGAAACAATTGGGCGATCAGATGGTCGGAGCTGCCAAGGTGCAGGCAAGGCATGGGATTTTATATGATGCATTTTACAAAACAAAAAGCAAAACAAAAAGCAGAAACAATGAGTGACGCTATCTGCGATAGTTTTCACTCTATGTTTTTCATGTTTAAATTTTTGTACTGTCTGGAAAAATTCAATAAAAATTCACTGAATTAAAAAAAAAAAGCAGAAAAAAAAAGGGGATGGGAGGGAGGAGGGGAGAGAGGGGAAAGGGAAGAGGGAGAAAAGGGAAAAAAAAAGGGAGGAGAGGAAAAGAGGAAAAAGGGTGGGGAGAGGACCTCACAGGGTACCAGGCACCGGCACCAAGTGTAGTTGGAACCAGGGAGACCAGACCTCGTGGTACTTCGGCAGGGAATCATGAAGGAGCGCTGTGATGTACTCCATGGACGAAACGTACCATATTCTGTTAAGGAGCTCAGTCCTGGTAGGCGCCTCTGGTGTTTTCCAGGCCCTAGCTATGAGCAGCTTAGCAGCTTGGCAAGCATGAGATAGGAATAAATCAGTAGGTCTACCTAGTCCAGGGATGGGGCGATTAAGCAGAAATACCAGGGGGTCAGCTTGAGGGCGAGAAGTCTGTGACTCTTGCTACGAGGTCTAGGACCATTGTCCAGAGCGGCTGAATATGTAGGAAGTCCCACCAGATATGTAGGAATGTGCCTGGAGCTTCACAATTGTGCCAGCAGGCAGCAGATACTTGGAGGAACAGACGGTGCAGCTTCACAGGGACCAGGTACCATCGGGTACAAAGTTTGAAAGCAGTTTCCTGGATGCCGAAAGTTTGGCCTCCAGAGACACCCCTAAGTCCAGTTGCCAGGCTCGTTCATGTGCTTCAATTGGGGGAGGTGAGGGTGCCAGATCGTTACTGTAAATGTAGGGAGATAAGGTTTTTTCGGCCAGGGTAATAAAGGCAATGGCGTTCAAAAGTTGTCATGGCTCGCAGCCTTCTAGCACGTGATTGTGACTGTATGAACCCCTTCATTTGAATGTAGGTGAAGTGCATTGAGGCAGGNAGATGAAAGTTGTCTTGGAAAGCAGAAAAGGATTGAGGTGTGAACTCCCCCAACACNTGGATGTACCTAGNAATATCTTGATTTCTCCACATCTGCGCAACTCCAGGAGAGCAACCAGGGGGGAACAACGGGTTGTTCCAAATGGGTGAAAGAGGGGAAGGGTAGGAAGATAGACCGTATCTTGAGATGGTGGTGTCCCACACAGAAAGAGACGGAGGGACAGTCGTATGCTGAGGTGGGCGTATGGAGCCGAGGGAGCCAAGGGAGGAAATGCAATGAGAGGTCGGGACACAAGGCGTTTTCAATGTCTACCCAGAGCTTAAGGCCGGGACGGGAGTGCCAGGAGATAACATGGATGAGGTGGACAGCCTGAAAGTATTTTCCTTTTAGAGAGAAGCGTTCTATTGAGCCGGGAGCGTTTTTCATCCCAGATAAAGCGTCCACATGCCAATTGGAGACCAAGAGGGTGGATGGTGGAACACGTACTGGGAGAGTCTGGAAGAGGTAGAGCAAGCGCAGAAGGATGTTCATTTTTACAGCTTGAAGTTCAGACAAGGTTAGGGAGGGAGACTGTCGGGTTGGATAGAGTCAGCAATACATCGTCAACAAATAGGGAGATCTTGTACTGTGTGTTACCCAGGGGGATACCAGAGACGTCAGGGTGGCGACGAAGTCTAGCTGCCAGGGGCTCAATACACAGGGAAAATAGCAAAGGAGAAAGAGGGCATCCTTGTCTGGTGTCATTATGGAGAGGGAAGAGGGGGGAGGTCTGGCCATTAGTTAAAACCCGTGATGTTGGAGTGAGGTAAAGGGCTCGGATATCGGTGAGGAAAGGGCCACTGATGCCGAATGCTTCCAACGTTGAAAACATAAAAGGCCAAGAGACACTGTCAAAGGCCTTTTCTGCATCCAAGGCCAGGAGGACGGATTGGAGTTTACTGGAATTAATGTGGTGAACTAAAGCAATCACCCGACGCGTATTGTCTGAGGCTTGGCGGGATGGGATGAAGCCCACCTGGTCAGGATGAATACAATTTTGTAGTAGCTCATGGGGAGGCCGTCCGGGCCCGGGGGGGCCTTTAGAGGGTTTCTGAGAGCTCAGGGCTCGCTGGACCTCCTCCTCGGTGATATCTACCCCTAGGGCTAAGGACCTAGAAGGGTGTAAGATGGGGCAGATGGCAGGATTCCAAAAATGCCTGAGTTTCGCCTAGGTGAGAGGCAGCTTCTCTCGGGGAAGGGAGGCTATAAAGGGATTTGTAAATAGAGCAGAAGGGCTTGTTAATCATGCAAGGGTCATACGAGAGGTTGCCTGAGGTATCTCTAATAGAATGGATAGTCCGTGAGGCCCTTCTAGCTTTAAGGGTGTTGGCCAGAAGGGTATCAGCCTTGTTGCTCTTTTCATAAAACCTCTGCCCGAGCCACCGGAGTCACTTTTCGGTCCTTGATTTGATAGAGCTCGCGCCGGAGCTGAGTGAGCCTCTCCAAGGTTGATGGGGATTGCAAGTGTTTATATTGCCGCTCTATGTCATGGAGTTGGGATGTAAGGGTGTCTAGCTGTTGCGTCCGCATGCGCTTCCTAGCTGAGGCAAAGCTAATAATGTGCCCCCTTACCACCGCCTTGTGTGCCTCCCAGACAGTCGGGAAAGAGACGTCGGGGGTAATGTTCAGGGAGAAGTAGTCAGTTAGTTTGGCCGAGATGAGTTCCTGGAACTGGGGAAACTTGAACAGAGCCTCATTAAGCCGCCAAGAGGAGCGTGTAGATCAAATACCGCCAGGAGGGCAGAGTGGTCGGACCATGGGTTCGGTAGGATGGATGCAGAAGTCATATGGAGCGTCATGGAGGAGCAGCAAAGAAACAGGTCAATTAGGGAGTATGAGTCGTAGGGAGCGGAATAAAAAGTATAATCATGGGATGAGGGATGCAATGCTCTACAGGCGTCAAATAGGCCCGCCTCGGCCATATGTCTATGCAGGGGTCGAGAACCGGGGGACATGGGAACCCACAGGATTAGAGCCTGAGCGATCCAGGGAGGGAGAGAGAACAGTGTTGAAGTCGCCCCCCAGCAGGACCTTCCCAGAACCGTGGGTGTGGAGTTCATAAAAGAAAGCATGGAAAAAGGAGGAATGGCCTGTGTTGGGAGCGTAATGGTTAGCTATTGTAATGTCTGTAGGGCCCAGTTTACCCACCAGGATAAGAAACCTTCCTTTTGTGTCCCTGGTCGATGTGGTGAGAGTAAAGGGGACAGAATCATGTAACAGGATAGCTACACCGCGACTTTTTGAGGTATTGTTGGAGTATAGAGTCAAGGGGAAGCGTCTGGAGGACAGCGAGGAGTGGTGGTCCTTCTTGAAGTGGGTCTCCTGTAGAAATACAATGTCGGCATTAGTAGAGTGTAAAAATGAGAAGAGCAAAGAATGTTTTTGAGGGGTATTCAGGACCTTAGCATTCAGAGACAAAGCATTGTGAGGCATGCTGAGTAGTAGGAGGTGCTGGTGCCAGGAGAGGGAGGGTAAGAGACAAGAAAAGGAAAAAAAAAAAAGGAGGGGTCTCAAGGGCAAAGGAGATAGGAACGGAAAAAGGGATGGCACAAACACCCCGAATACGGGGGAGGGCCGCTAGATGGTAGCCCAAAACACTGACGGGCTCGGGACGGGACAAGTTCACGCCTAACAGGCGTGTGAGAGGCAAAAACAGACTTTGGAAAAGTCTATAATGTGGGGTCCTTACTACGGGGGCGTGAGAGGGGCGCGAGAGGGGCGCGAGAGGGGTGGCCACGGATGGGATCATGTCCCTGACCAAGGCAATGAAAGCAGGAGAGTTTTAAGGGAAGTACAGTACCTAACTCAACGGCCCAGGAGGGGCAACCAGGTATGGGGGGGGAAGTGTGCAGGCGGCAACTAGCAGTGCTAAAAGGAATACCAGGAGTTAAAACCAGGTGGGGCCTACACATAACACGAGTGGGGCAAGAAACAAAAAAGCTGGACAAAACGTATACAGCAAGGAGAGAGGATGAAACAAGATCATTCAGTCCCATAAGTGTCCATGGAGGTCTGGGTCGCTGCAGGATGAAGACGAAGCTTGCGGAGGAGCCGGCGCCCGTCGTCCAAGGAGTGAACCGAATGTTGTGTGTCGTCCACCTCCATGACCAGGCGAAAGGGAAAGCCCCAGTGATACTCGTATCCATTGTCACGTAGGGTCGAGGTAATAGGGCGAAGGTCCCGCCGCTTGGCTATGGTGGAGGGTGCCAGGTCCTGGAGGATCTGTAATGGGGATCCCTCAAAATGGACATGGTTGGGAGACCTCTGTTATTTGGTGTTTAATCTTGAAGGAGAGAAATTTGGGGATCACATCCCGAGGTGGGTCGGAGTCCTTTGGGCAAGGACGAAGGGCTCGGTGGGCTCTTTCAATGAGGATCTGGGAGGGAGACAAGGAGGGTACCAACTCGGTGAAGAGGCGAAGAAGGTACGGTTCCAAATCAGAGTTGCCCACCGATTCTGGAATGTTGCGGATGCGGAGATTGTTTCTCCGTTCTCGATTTTCCAGGTCCTCATTCTTGTCCCGTAGGATTGACAACTCATTGCTAAGGTATATCAAATCCTGGTCCAGTGCAAAGCGAAACTCCTGATGTTCAGCTGAGGTCTGTTCCAGAGCGGCTGTCCGGTGCTGCAGATCAGAGATGTCCCGTTTAAGTTCCCTCACTGTTTTTTGTAACTCCGTAGTGAGGGTTTGTTTCATGTCCACAAGAAGAGAGCGCAGGTCCGAAATGTCCCTTTTGGTGGCTGGGACGCCTTCATTCTCCGGGTCCCCCTCAGCAGCTGGGCGGAGAGGAGGGGGAGAGGAGGGGGAGAGGAGGAATCCTGGGAGGAGGGCTTGTCCTGGCGGGAGAAGTGTTGTGTGATCTCGGCCGTGGACGGTCGTTTCTGGCGGACAGAGGACTTCTGCATGTTAATCACGAAGATGGGGGGGATGGTAGAAAGGCAGTGGTAGGTACTGTAGTGAAATTGGCCTAGATGGACGCAGCTCCATTGTTGTTACATCAGGCTGGGCGGCCTATTACAATGAGAATCACAGAGAAGCAGCGCTCAGAGGCTGATGGCGGCAGGCAGCAGGCCCACTGTGAGAGAGCTTGGCAGTCAGAGAGTGTGCCCAGTGAGTGTTCTTGTCCAGCTGGGATGTGGCGCAGTGGCACAGGGGCCTCCCGACTGAGAACAGGGGCACACAGGAGGAGAATACTATCCACGGGGGGGGGGCCTTCCCAGACCCCTNGAGGGCAAGAGGCAGAGGTGGTGTGCTGTCTTCTTAAAGCACGTGGCAGGAGTAGAGGGGCTGCCCCTGCAGGTGCTGCCTTTTAGGGTGCCCACCTTGGATGATTCCTGGCCAGGGAGGGGGGGGGGAGGCTGTGCAGCAGGCTTAGGAGGGCCACTGAGCCAAAATGGCGCCTGGGCACCAAGAGGCAGGGAGATGCATATGTCCAGGACCCTGGAGAATGGTCTCACCACCAGTCAGCCCAGGGAGAAGATGCTGCCGTGGTGTGCCTGTAGTGGTGGGAGCTGCAGGAGCCCCAGCAGGCAGGTCAGAGCCGCGGCAAGGGGGGGGCGGGACCTGTCGGGGCGGTGAACAGGAGCAGGCCAGTGGTCCCTGCTCCCTGCCTTTAGACCAAGGTGCACGGCGTGGTGGCTGCAAGTGGGGGTGCGCCCAGTCCAAGGCAGCCGCATGTAGGCTGGAGCAGAGTGCACCGCCGATCCGTACAGGCCGCAGCACCATGTAGGCCGCAGCGCACAGAGTGATGTGCGGGCCTCTTGATCGCCAGGGGATCGGGCAGGATCCCCTGCTAGGAGTGAGGGAGAGACTGCCCCTGTGGGGGGAGCGCCAGACCTGCCGTCTGTGGACCATCAGTGCCAATGGTTGTGGATCTGAGACGGAGCTCCTGCCACATGCAACCGGCCAGCAGCGCTCCCAAACCACGCCCCCCTACAATGTATTTTTTTAACAGGGTTTTCATAAATTTCCCTATTACTGAAGTTAGAATAACTGGTCTATTAGTCATGGGACCTATGGCATCTGGAGGCAGTTTGTACTGTTTCTGTGGAGGATGGTCCCTTCCCTCCACATTCAACACAACATCTTTCATTGTTGCAACCTCATTTCTGTATTGGGCCCATAAAGATGGATTTTCCTGAACAATTTCTCTCAATTCCACATTATCACCAGTATCAGGCCATAAATGCTCACTAGATACAACATCAGTTAAGCAAATACTACCAATTTAACTGTATTCTTTAGGGTCAATCAACAAAGGATTTGAACCATCAACATCTTTCCAAATAGCCTTGTTTCCTAAATCAATAACCCATCCACGTTTCTTCATCACATCTGTTCCAATAATATTCTCAGATGTAGGACAATGCCAAATATTGATTTCAGTTTTCAAATATCCAGGAATTACAAAACTAACATTTGAAGCCAATGTAGCCTGAATACCACCATTTCAACTGAAACCAACAATTGTACAAACGGGTGAATCAGATATTAAAGGTAATTTATGATTTGTCACACTTAGTTGAGCTCCTGTATCGATCAGAAAAGTAATTTGTTTCCCTTGTAGAGATCCCTTTATAAATGGTCTACCACAATTATCCAGTGAAATTGGAGCCACATATTTCAGAGGACGAGGGGTTAATTTGCTCTCTAGTCATGGGGTGGGCAACAACCCCCCCCCCTTCATCTCACAATCTGCTCTTTGAATTGTGCTATTTTCAACTGATAATTCTCTAATTTGCCTGATCAATGGTGCATATGGAGATCTAGATTCAGTTTCCAAATTAGGAGCAGTAGCAATAAGACCATTTTCCTTTCCTTTCTGCTGTGTTTCTGTAAGGAATTTCCTGCATTGCCATTTTAAATGTCCTACCCTTGCTTTTGGCTTCTCTACTCCCTTAGAATAGGGTCTAGTCACTGAATGAAACTGAACATCCTGCTTTGTTCTAGCCTCAGGGTAATCAACTTTCTCCTGAACAACAGAAATCTTTTGCTTAAGATTACATTGCTTCATGGATCTCCTAATGCGATCAATGAACGTTGCTATCTCTTGCAAAGTATTTTTTTCAGAAGCAATCTGTGATGACACAGGATCTAAATATTAAAATTTCTTTACAAATGCCCGTCTCATAGGTTCTGGTTCATCCCCCTGATCTATTCCCATAACCATTCTGTAAGCCTGTTCAAATTTCATAAAAAATGCAAAAGGATCATCCTGTAACGACACCTTCAGCATATCCAAAATTTCTATCGTAGGAGTAGACTCGCCAGTTGTGAAATAAATTAATTGTCTGAGCCTATCTCTCTCATTACTATGTACAGTCTCATTATCAATTATCTGAGGAGTACTTTGTAATCTTTTTGCCAAATATGAGGGCAACCATACTTTAAACAATTTCTTTTTCTACTCATCATTTAACCTGAATTTATCAGTGTTAGACTCAAAAACATCTGCATTGTGAAATGCATCCATCCTGGCATCATAACCTGGTATTTCCTTCAATATATTTAATAATTGATCATGTATCTTGAGATTTAACTTGGCAGCTCTTGTGTGTAATTTCTGCCGAATAATCTCTTGTTCATCTATTTCTTCAAACTCTTGATGTAATGGACTAACTTCTGGTACATAAGATACATTACCTGTGTCCTTTGATCTAGTCCCTCTATTTGTTAAAACAGAAAGTTTCCTCTTTTCACTTAAAATTGAATTTAACTGTGTCCTACTCTCAACTTGTTCCTCCAAATGTGTTGTGCTAGAATGTGACATGTAGTACAAGAAACAACTTCTTCCTGCTCTACGTTGTCATCAGTATTTATATTATGTGTGCTTTTAGTGTTTACACAAACACTATGTGTCTCTGCTTTCCTCTCGTGTAATACTAATGCATTGTACACCTTAACCATATGCAAAACATTCCTAAGTTTCTTGTTCAATTTATCAACAGAAAACAATTTCTTATCTATCTTTGCATTTTCTACTTCACATTGTGCATATAAACTTTCCCACAATTGTGCATTTGTATATTGTTTATCAAACTTAAACTCCAATATACTTTTCTCTGCATATGCATTTATAAACTCCATTACTCACTCAGTTACTGAAGTTATTCCTTTCCAAAGGATCAGACATCAGCTCTGTCTTCCTCTCCCTAGAAGCCACATGCTCACGAACTTCTCTGGTCCTTATGCTTCTTGAAGCTTGAACAATGTAGAATTCATCAGCCCCCTCTTCAAGCAAAAAGAACGCAAAACCACTGGCTCGCCAATGAAAAAAACTCTTTTCTTTGACAATTGATTTTAGATGTACAATTGTAGGCTTGCAACTCTTAATGTTAAGAATTACACGAATAGTGAGCACTTCAGAATAACTTCATTTAATGCACTCAAAAAAACAAAAATTCAAAATACAAAAAGACTTAAAAATAAATACAAAAATTAAATAAATGTATATAAATCATGTATGTAGTTGTGAAGTATGTAAAGTGTGTCTGTTTGTTCCAGTATGTCTGTGTAAGTGTGTCACTGTCTGAATTCGTGTAAGTGTGTAAAAGAAAGCTTCTCTCCATCTCTCTCTGTGAGTTCTATAGCTCTTTTGTTCTCAAACCCAACCCCTAACATCTGTATGTAATTAGGTAAACCTTTAACACAAAACCCATTCATAGAATACACTCATGATTTGAAATCTAACATAAATAAACCTTAACACATGTTATATATTATTACTAGAAAATATCTAAGTATAATATATTCTGAGATTAATAATGTTTGACATCTCTAAACTAGAAATATACGATTGTATGGAACACGATACCCTTCTGTCGAAATTAGGACCACATGTTGACATTCCCTTCCAACAGACTGGAGTGAATTGTTTAAGTAAGAATTTTACAGTTATTTTCATACAACTGATTTATGTGGAAATAAGATTATTAGAACACACATTCATATTTTTAATATTATATTTCTTACATGTCTTAAGGCAGGGGATTTCTGCACGAAATACTAAGTAAAATATATCGCAGGAAAAAGCAATAAAACTCAAAAAATATAATAATAAAATGATTAAAACTCAAAAACCAAAACAACAAATAGAACAATCAATAAACAAAACAGTAATATACAATACAACCTCAATGGCTTATACTTCAATACAAGAATGATAATTTCAGGGGGAAGGGGGTACAGCAAAGGTCCCCCTCTCCTATGTGAGCTGGACCATTGGGGGAGGGGCTGGTGCTAGGTATTGCCTAGAACTGGCCCTGCCTGTTGCCTTTGCAAAGGGGACAAAGTATGGACAAGCGAAAGTGGGCAAACAAAGGACTACATAACTGCACAGTACACTGGGTAGATGTACTGCCTTCAGCAGCAGCAACAGCAGTGCCAGCTGCTCACATTCTCATGCAGAAGCAGGCTACTCTATGTATCACAGGTTTCAATAATAGGCATACAGCTGAAAACATTCTAGGAAAACTATGGGAAGTAATTGCGGCATGGCTGATATCTGACAACTCCACCAATATTGTGCAAGCATTACAATGTGTTGCTCCCAGACTCAATTTGGTGGTGCAACATTTTGAGAAAAATTTAAAATAAGAAAATGTACAATTTGCCCTGAAGCAAGAGATGGGAGATGGTCACGAGATGGAATTCAACCTTTTACTTGATTCAGCGGATTGAGGAGCAGCATCAAAAGGCCATACTACACCACCACCTTTGACATAGATAGAGAATTATTTACATGATGTGCAAGATCCTAAAACCTTTTGAGATTGCCACATGTGAAGTCCGTCACAGTTCCGTCACTGCTAGCTGTCACTCTGCCTTTTAAAAAAGCAGTTGGAGAAACTGAAGGAGACGTTAAAGCAGGGTAATGCCCTATGTATGTATGGCTTAATGTATGACTGGTGGATCAAACCCTTCATACACAAATCAGATTATTATACGCCTTCAACCATAATGGATGGAGGAGACACAACATACTGGTCTTGGGTAGGTAGGGGTGCAGAGTCTAACCACTGTCTCCAATGCCTCTAATGGTGAGGATGGGTTTATGGCGGCAAGACGGTGGCAGGTAGCTGTCCCCAACTAATTCACCAGATGACAACCAAACCCCAACAAGAGGAGTAACCGAAAGGCCACAGGGTTGATTTTTTTTATATTTTTAAATGGTCCAATAAACTTGGGTTTAGTTTCTTCTAACGGAGACAGAGGCAAATTTTCTTTTTGGAAAGCCATACCCTATCCCCAACTTTCAAGGGGAGTCTTTGGCAAGAGAGCATCTTTTCTGAGGGCCAGGTTAAAATCCCTCCAGATGGATTGAAGCCTGGCTATGGTCTTCCGAATGCAATGGTCCAAGGGAGAAGGAGCTTCAAAGGAATGGACTCCTATATTAGGATGAAAACAGACAAAAGAAGGGAGAGACCTTGCAGAATGTGAGGAATTATGCGCGAAGGATGACAGAATGCTCAATTATCCTGTCGCCTAGAGGTAAAACATCGGAGGTATTGTTCGAATGTTTGGTTGACTCTCTCTGTCTATCCATTAAACTGGGGGTGATAGGTGGATGAAAGGCTAAGATTGATCCTAAGGAGGACGCAGAAGGCTTTCCAGAAACACACCACAAATTGGGATCCACGATCTGATACAATATCCCTGGGAAAGCAGTGGTACTGAAAAATATGCTGAGAATAGTTCTGCCAAACACTGGGCACTGGGTAGACCAGAGAGAGGGAAGTGAGCCATTTTCAAAAACTGGTCTATCAAATTGTACTGAATCCCGATGCTGGAGGTAAGTCAACAATGAGATCTATAGAAATGTGTGTTTAGGGTTTAACAGGTACTGGCAAAGGTAAAAGTTATTCAGATGGTAGGGATCTAGGTGTATTGTTGCAGGCAAACGTCTCATATGCCAAAACAAACTCAGTGTAACCAGAGTATAGGAAGGCCACCACACATGATGGGAAAGCAGATAAAAGGTCTTAGAGATTCCAGGATGTCCCGAAGGCCAGGATCCATGAACTTCCAACAGAACAGCCTTCCTAAGCAAGCAAGACACAAACAGTCTGCAAAGATTGTGAGGAGGTACCAGAGACTAAGATTTGAGCAGAAGGGATGACAAGTCCTGGGTCAATCCTAATAGCACAGATAAGCTTGGTATAATGGGACCAGGATCCAAGGCAGTTGACAAAGTTGCGGGAAAGGGCATCAGCCTTGGTATTCTTGGATGCAGGAGTAAAAGAAATCACAAAATGAAATCTGGAAAAAAAATCGCGCCTGATGGGCATTTAACCTTTTGGCAGACTGGATATACTGCAGACTTTTATGATCTGTGAGCATTGTAACCTGGGTGAATGTCTCCTTCCAACCACACTGCGCCACACTTCGAATGCCCATTTAATAGCTAACAGTTCACGATTGCCGATGTCGTAATTAATCTCAGTGGGCGAGAACTTCTGAGAGAAGAAGGCGCAGGGATGAAACAGATGATCATCCGGGGATTTCTGGGACAGAATGGCACCAACACCTTCATCTGAGGCATTGACTTTGACAATGAATGGAAGGTCTGGGTTTTGGTGCCGGAGAACAGGAGCTGAAATGAATACCTTTTTGAGGTCAGCAAAGGCCTTAACTGCCTGGGTGGCCACTTTCCAGGATCTACTTCCTTCTTGGTCAGAGTGGTAATAGAGGAAATATGAAGGGAAAACCCCTTAATGATCTTACTATAGAAGTTGGCAAAACCTTGGAAGCATTGAATTGTCTTGAGGTTAGTTTGTTGCGCCCAGTCCAGTATTGCTTGGACCTTACTGGGTTCCAGGTAAAACCCATCTTGGGAGATGACATAACCAAGAAAGGTTACCTGTCTTGTCTCAAACTCACATTTAGATAACTTGGCGTATAGGTGGTTTCTCCAAAACAGACTTGACTTGTATATGATGCTACGCCAGAGAATTAGAATAGATCAGGTTGTTGTCAAAGTACACCACCATAAATTTGCCCAAGAAATCCTGAAGAACTTCATTGATGAGATCTTGAAATACAACTGGGGCATTACTTAATCCAAATGGCATCACTAAGTATTCACAGTGCCTGGAGTAGGTATTAAAGGCATTTTTCCACTCAACCCCATGTCAAATCCGTGCCAAATTGTAAGCTCCTCGTAGATCGATTTTCGTGAACACCTTAGCCTCCTGGAGCTGGTAAAACAAATTGTGATGATTGGTAAAGGGTACAAATTCTTCACAGAAATCTCATTTAGGGCGCCATAGTCTATAAATGGTNGGAGAGATCCATCCTTCTTGGAGACAAAGAAGAATCCGTCACCCACTGAGGATTTGGATGGATGAATAAATCTCTTGGCCAGATTCTCCTTGATGTACTCATCCATCGTCATGGATTCAAAGAGTGATAAGGAATATAACCTTCCCATGGGCAGCTTGGCTCCCGGTAGCAAATCAATGGTATAGTCCCATGGTTCTCAAACTGTGGGTCGGGACCCCAGAGTGGGTCGTGACCACATATGCATGGGGTCGCGACTTCCTCAGCAAGACCATCTCCCAGTTGCAGGCCAGAAGCTATGGGACCCACTGGCACCAGGCGCTAGAGGGGTGCAACAGTGATACATGCGTGAAGTAGGTGATTGAACCCCTGAACCACTTCCATCTTCACATTCATTTGTCACATAGGATTGCCAGTTGTCATGATGCACAAATAATGTAATGTTCAAAGAGTTAAAGGGGACCTTTAAGCCTCTTTTAACCCTCAAATTAACCTCATGAAGCTGTATAGTTTGATACAAAACATATACTTACCACTGTATGGAATGATACTCTGATGTCTTGGTGAAAATATATATGGGGCAATGTTTGGCGGTAACTTACTTGGGGTCGTGTAAACATTTTTTTGTCAGATGGGGTCCCAGAGCAAATTAGTTTGAGAACCCCTGGTATAGTCAAAACTCTATAGCCGAGGAAGGTTATCTTCTGCCTTTTTACATCTGCAAATTCCGCATACTGCTGAGGAGGGCCTTCAAGAGTAATCCAAGCCGAAACAACTGGGACAGAAAGACAGAAAGCAGAACAGGTAAGCCTCAAAACTGGAAGATACTGTGATTCAAGTGATCATTTATTGACAAACACAAGCACATAGATCAAGGAATAAACAAAGACTAAACACCAGGATACACTAGAACTAGACAGGATACAGGCTGGTACCAGATAGCAGAGACAAATGGAAACAATAGAAACACAGATAACCAAGACATAGAAATACAGGGAGAACCAAATAATGACAACTAACAAATAGCAAATAAAGGCAATAGCACAAGAACAAGAGACAGAACACACTAGGGTACCTGGAAAACAGCAAACAAGAGAAATAAATACAGAAAATTCTGGGGCTAGGAGAACAAGGGCAAAATAGATTAACATAGAAAATACTTCATAGGTACAGCGCACAAATATATAATCAGGAAAAAATCAATAGTCCAACATATAATTCAAGCAGTCCTTTCCTTGCAGTTGAAGCATGAAAAGAAAAGAGAGATATACGATAGTGAAGCCCGTTTTATACATTCTCCATGTTGTAATACATTCAATGTCCTACTCACTCATTAACCACTTGGTTCTCTGCAAAAGTAGCCGGCCGTCTTTACTATTATAACTTGGGGACACCAGGGTGAGAACACGTTCATTTATTATTATTTTAAATGTTTTAATAATTTTAACTTTGTGTCAGAAATAAAGACTCTTAAAAATGCTTCAATGAGTCTATAAGAAAAGGGAGAAGGGTGGAGTACACACTCCAACCACCTGCCGGGACGGAACCCATAATAAGAGCATTGATCGAGACCACACTGAAGAGGTGTGGAGGCGGGTTCACAGAGGACGGTGATCCACCAGAGCACAACGAGCAGTGATTTGAGCGATATGCACAGACAGCAAGAAAATTAAATGTAAGCAGAATCTTGTTTTTATTGACTAGTGCCTGCAGAACACACTATGATTTGTTTCTTTTGAGGGATCACCGCCATAGCAACCATCGAGAAGAATCACCGCAGCAGCAACTATTAAGAAGTAAGAAGAAGAAAGAAACCTACTTTTGCAGAGAACCAAGTGGTTAATGAGTGAGTAGGACATTAAATCTATTACAACATGGAGAACGTATAAAACGGGCTTCACTATCGTATATCTCTCTTTTCTTTTCATGCTTCAACTGCAAGGAAAGGACTGCTTAAATTATATGTTGGACTATTGATTTTTTTCCTGATTATATATTTGTGCGCCGTACCTATGAAGTATTTTCTATGTTACTTTTGTTAAATTTGGGGGTATCAGGTAATTACCCCAAAACTACTTTGTGGTGGCAGCACTAGCGCTTCCATATAGTAGTTACATACACCTTTATTCATACAAGGGGAAACTAGAGTCCATTGTAGAAACAGGGTAGCATAGTCTAGGTATGCACAAGTGGGCTGATTCAGCCCTGCGTATTCGGCAGCCAAGCTGGCGGAGACGCGAAGATTCGCCGATCTTTGCGGCCGACTCTCTGCGACTACGCTCCATGCAAATGAGAAAAGGGGCATTCCACGCCCTGCTAAGCCCTGCTAATTGCTAGCGCAGCCTGCACCATGTCAGGACATGGTGCAGGCGTAGCGCAGAGGGGACCGAGGCAGGTAATGTCCTATGGACAATTACCTGCCTCGTTAAGTTTTAAAAAAAAAGGTACAAAAAAATAATAAATAATATTAAAATAGTAAATGAAGTATCTTTGTGTTTTTTATTATTATTTAACCCCTTCCGACCTTCCGACAGTCGGAAGGTCCGTAAAGACGAGCGCCGTACAAGTAATGACGCTCGTTTAAATGTCTCCCCGCGGCATCGCGGGGAGACAGGATCTTAATGGCAGCTGACAGCTGCCAATGTAAAGATGCCGGGGAGGACCAAAATTAGTGGTCCTGTTCCCGGCAAGATCCGCGATTGGCTAGTCATTCATCTTACAGATCTGTCAGGCTTCTAATAGTAAGCACAGATCTTGTGCTTATTTTACACAAACAGGCTATTAGTAGCCTGTTTGTGAATAAATAAGA
>JABWIB010005197.1:10024-24544 GCA_016617825.1 Platyplectrum ornatum
CAGCCCATTTTTTGCTGAAAATAGAATGAAAAAACGGTTGTATCCCCTTATCAGGACACAGCAGGTGGGCCGGACAGCAGGAGAGTCACTCAAAATAGGACTGTTCTGCTGAAATCAAAAGCGTTGGGATATATGCGACCACCTAAACTCAGGGTTCATGTGTGTCAATAAACACCACAATTACTCCCTGAAGGTGCAGATGGTCTGTAATGCAAACTTGAAAATTATGAGTGTTTTGACTGGCTATCTAGGGTCACGTCATGATGCTTATGTTCTAAGGCAGTATTCCCNTTTTTCTAAATTCGAGAATGGACAAATGCCAATTTGTATTAGATCTTGTTTATAATTTTTGATGTTCTACAATGCTTATAAATGGAATATGTGTGTTTTTCCAGGATATGGCTTATCCTGGCTGAGAACTCCTCTGCTGAATTCACATACTCCTGCACAGCACAGATATAATGAGGCACACATAGCCACTAGAAGTGTGATAGCACACACAGTACCTTAGAACTGAAAAAAAGGTGTCTTTATAAATCTGGTGGTGTAATACACTACTCACTTGCATAGGCAAACCAATGCATAGGCCAGAAAGGTGGCCACCTAAGATGCTGTTAAATCCACAGCTCTGCTGTGTCTTCGAGGCCCCCCCCCCCCCGTCATTGGTAATCACACCCCCCCACTTCAATTCACCACTGACACAACCAATAAGGGAGTTCTGATTGGCCACAGCACTGGGGGATTGGAGTGGGGAGGAGGGACTATTACCGACAGCAGGGGAGGGGGCGCNTTCTAATTTTTTTGCCTGGGGCTACACAAAGTCTAGAGCCACCACTGCTGGTGGCAGATATCATGCAACCTTCATATGAAGTACCTGTTGACAAAGTTTAAAATAATTATTATTTCTAATGATGACTAAAAATCATGTTTAAAAAACATTTATAATAATACATCATGGTTANATATTGAAAAAAATGAAACTTTCACTAACCAGGTTGTTCGTCATCATGCCATGACCTGGAAACAGACAGCTGAGCAAAATTGACCAGTAAGTGACAGCAAAGGGCAACTGACCAGCATGAGACACAGCAGCAGTATTATGCACAGCTGGAGGGGGTCCACCTAAATGTTGGCAGTATCTATTTCAATATACTTGTATGCTGACAGTCTTTTATATGAATGAAGTAGTATGCCAAAAGTATGTAGTACAAGAAAAATAACAAACAATATCTCAAGTGCCTAAATATATTATAGCATTAATAACATAGAAGTATTAATAATAATTACAAAAAATAATAAAAAAATAGATATATATATAAGAGACAATGAAGTACATTATGAAAAAAATAAGTAGCCTAATTACGAAAAGTTCGAAAAGTAGAACAAAAAACAGCATACAAAGTAAATGGCACCCACGACAATGTGAATCAATATATAATTTTATTATCTAAATAATCACATATTTGAATGAAAAATAAAATATAGACGTTATTCCTAACAATAAGTGCTTTAACAACGCTTCAGGATGTTATATATAGATGACAGGATCATCGAACCNAATCCAGAGAAGGCAACCTTAATTTTACGTGCTGATCAGTTCATTTACAAAGCAAATCAGTCGATGAAGTTTTGTTGCCTCCCCCCAGCTTCATTAACATTTTCATGTTAATGAAGTTGGGGGGAGGAAAGAAAGGTTCTATTTGTTTAAAAAGGTAAAAGTTGNAAAACTATTGCACTATGCTGTGCTCCCTTGTGTTTATCTTTTTAATAGAAAGTTGTAATATTGATTTATTTTTGGTGAAAATGCTACTGTTTGTTTTCTTAGCATTCTGTTTTCTTTTTTCTTTTTAATTAAGTAAACTTTTTGGATAGATTTTTCTCTGCTATGGTCAGCAAGCAATAAATGAGCTACTATGTTATACTTAGTAAGTTTATTATGTTGCATTTAGTGAAGTATACTTATTTCTATAACTTTCTAAAGAATAAGAAGAGCTCTCAATTGCTTTACAAAGGTTTCCAGATATTGATTGATAGTAAACGAAATATTTTAGCCCGTCTATTAGAGTAGTTGATCTCTTTGTATTGCTTAGAAAATATATTTACTGTTTTTCCCTTGTTCTACTTCTGCAAAAGATACATTATCATCAAACACAAGAGGAGAAGAATCTAGTATCCACAATCTACTGCAAACCAAACATTCTTACCAAACAAATGTAAGCATGCNCTAAAGCGCAGCTCTGTATAGACCNCAGGGAGAGGAGCAGGCTATATGCCNCTCATCCCTGCGNTAACCTAAAAAGCGCAGAGACTCCGGGTNATGTATCNGGAGCCTCTGNTCCGAAGCGCTCANGTTATTTTATTTTATTTTTCTATGGACATGCTATTCTATTATTTTTCTNTGGACATACATTGCTTCAGAGCTTTTACGGTCAGGACGTGGTGTAAGTTCCNTGCCAATTAGCAGGGCTAATCCCTGCAAAAAATGGATATTTAAATGAGAGAAGGGGCGAGGAATGCTCCTTCTTTCAATGTTTCCCTTTATTTTTATTTTTTGAGAAGTTTATATTATACATAGATGAGATATTCCTGTGCCAAGTTAATTATTTATTACATTTATTAGATGATTTACTACTTATACCTTTATACTCTATTCACTATTACCTAGTTCTTACTAAAGTTAGGTACTCTGGAACTTTATCAAGCCAAAATTAATTATACGTTTAATGTTTTTAAAATCAATATTACCATAGATCATGTGTATTCCTGCAAATGTATGTATGTATGGACAATGGCAATGTAAAGCTGGGCAAAATGTCAAATAAAAGTATACACTTTACTTGGTATAAAAGGAGCTATATTTTAAAGAGGTTCTCACAATACTGGTAAATAATAGTAGTAATAAAAAATAATTACAGTTTTAACCGCTAATTATGCAAAAATGTTTAATTAAAATATATTCTTATTTCGATAATTGATATCTAATAATAAAACGAACCAGGGGCCAAAGAAGACACTCTACCAAGAGCTCCAGGGACATTTTGGATGAGGGAAGGCTTTCAGGTCTAGTTTAGTATATGAGTGTCCCTAGAAACCTTTTGGCAGAGGAACGTGCTAAGCTGTCAGCTGATAAAAATATATATTTATTCCATAACACTTTGAATGGCATTCAGTACTCTGACAGATTAGCTGTGTAATTCCTGGCTAGTGCGGGCGCAGAATGGGAAGCTGCCTCAAGTGCCCCTTTCCCCCTTAGAAACCACACCACTTNCACTCACAGTACAGTGAAACCAATTAAACTTAATTTTATTTATAGTCTTTCAATGTCTAGGACAGGTGTAGGAAACCTACTACAAGTCCCAGCATGTTTAAGCTACATAGANATAGTTGATACCTGAGAAAGCATGCTGGTACTTGTAGTTTGACAACACCTGGGGGCAAACCAGAGTAGCGCTTACCGAGAGAAGTGTCTTAACTAGCAGACAGAGTGGTTTCCAAGATTTCAAACACCCCTTCCCATAATTTATGTCTGTGAATAGCTGGCATAGTAACACCAANCGCTGTGCTATGCACTGTAAAATGAATGGAGCCAAAAGCAGAGGCTGCGCTATGAGAATCTGTAGCTTCTGNATTTTGCCTCTGGGTCCATTACAGGAAGAAGGGGGTTTCATTTCGAAAGGACACAGTCATTATTAGACATTAGACAGGTTACTGTAGAAATATTGGTGTATCTACAAAGTTCTAGTCAATCCATTTTNTTGCTTAATTAGATTTTACTTTGGAGTTTGACATAATGAGAGCATTATAGTGGATATTGTAAGAATGTAAAATGAACAACTAATTTACAATATTATAATGCATCTTATTATAATATTTGTCATTNTTATTGTCTGTTTAAACTCAATACTTTTTTCATTTTAAAATATTAAAGCCTCCACAAAAGACAACATTCAGGTATTTTTTTTTAACTTTAACTTATAATTTAACTTTCCAGGTAACATGAATTATGAACTTAGACACTTAGCTTAATGTGAATGATTACCAAATCCTTTACAGTACATGTGTCGAAGAGTTATGATTTACTGCTTGTACATGCTGCTAACACAAAACAAGAAGCCTGAGGCTCCAGATGAGATTTCATTGCAGTCAGTAAAATTAAGAATAACATTCATAATAACCACATATTTTTTTACTCAGCAATGAAGTTCTTCTTCTCGTCACTTTAGAATCTCATATTATATACTGTCTATACAAAATACATAAATTAAATTTATGTTTTTCACGTTTATATTTGTTACAATGTTGAAATGTAAAGGCCTTAGTAGATCCTATGAGATGAGTGATCATGATTGGTGAATGCAAATCTTACAAGCATAGANGCTGTCCATAGGCATGGACATAATNCATGATAAGTTACTATTATTTATACTGTCTATGATGNCGAACTATGATACGTCACCCTCTGNCCCTGTACGTAATGCTAAATTATTACAAAATACTAAATATTATGAATCTAGCTGTTTCACATGTTGCTGCACTGTATGTTTCCTCAATTTCTTCAAGTATATAAATGTTGTTGTAAGATCTGTGGTTTGTTTTTCTTTGGAGATTTATTTTAAAGCAGAAAACACACGGAACATTGGTTCAAGTTACAATTGTAAAATGAGGTTTTGAAAGTGAAATGTTCTTCAAGGCACTGATAAATATTTATCATTTGTATGAATTTCTATATTTGTACTTTGTATATTTTAAATATTTGTTGTATGTATTGATTTATAGAGTTTTACTTTGTATCTTTTAAGGTTAAAAAAAACAGATATTTGAATGTAATAGTTTAACTTAATAATTTAATAACAATAGTTGCACAGCAATCCTGATTACTCCAGGACAGCCCTCCAAAAATGTTGTAATATCACAAGACTAGGAGGCGCCAATCCTGTGATATTATCTTTTCATAACTAGTAAATGAATAGAAGACAGCAGAAAAGAGAGAGGGAGACAGATAGTGAAGGCAATGGGTGACAGATAGGGGACATCATGCATAAGGTCTGGATCTGGTCTAGTGATTGCAATAAAGTTTAAACGTATAGACCAGTGGTTCCCAAACTTTCGAGTTCAATGCACCCTTAGGGTCTCAATAATTTTTCAAAGCAACCCAAACACAAAATAATTTCCCATTTTTTAAGTTTATGAGTAAAATAGTGTATTGACTATTTAGGTAAAGACAGCAATACTTCAGATTGACATTAAATCTTGTGTAGCTCTTATACAAGAAGTAAAATTGTGCTTCTAAGAAACGCTTGCAACGTGCCACCATGTCGGAAAAGACATTTCGTGGCACTCCAATGAGAGCATCGTGGCAACCCAGGGAGTCTAGGCACACAGTTTGGGAACCACTGGTATAGACGTTTATTTGAAAGTTTTCTCTTCTATGAATGTGGAGCCTGTCACTGAATTATATAGATAAGGATGAGATGCTTTCTTTGTGTTAAGCTGAGCAAACACAGAATGTTTTCTCAAAGGTTATCGTTCCAATCAGATGGCAGATGAGTGTTTGGAACAATAGTATGTACGTGTGTACTTTGCAATGATCATGTCTGAGACATCATTTGATCACATCTGTGAAACGTAAGTAAGCAGCACGAGTGAACACATCGGCTATGCAGGTTTCTGGGCTACTGACTGCACTACCCTTACAATTGCAGACAAATGTAAGTGTCATAATGTCAGTGAAACCAATAAAACTGAAAAAGGTCTACAGTTATTAAGCATATTAAAATACATAAAACAGCTGATGATTGGGCTGCACCTCACCCTAATATCCATACTGTGCTTGTTATTGGGATAGTTTATCTGTTTATTTGACAAGATTACAGAGTTGCAGAGGCACAATCTTTTGACACATTTGGCAGAGCCAGCCACACATAAAGTGTCACATCTGTATGATAGTATCATAGTATGATATGACTGTATGATAGCTTGCAGAAAAGCAAAGTGTTTTACCTGCATGCAATAAGATAAATGAATAAATATGCACCCCTCACATTGAAAATTGGATTTTCTTAGCTCTACACATGCACCTACAAAAGGTGTAAGTGCAACTCTGAATCAGCCCCCATATTACAGTACACACAAGAAATATCTTTGATTTAGAGATCTATTCATTCAGCCATGGGTTTGTTTCTTTTCTCTATTAAATATTTAACTAATACATTTGATTTCACTTCTCAAATGTGGTTATGAGTTTGTGATAAGTGAATCATTCAGCACTGATTTCTCAAAAACCACTGGAAAGGTTATAGTATTGCAGTACTTTCATGTCATTTACAATTATTCATATGGTAGTGCTTTTTACAGATCAAATGGCTTAATATTATTGTTAATTATTCATATTCAGAAGACGCCAGGTAACAGCAGAGGCGAATGCAAAGGCACNCTAATTAAACTGTGACACACAAATCAGCTGAATGCTGTACAGAGCTGTATATGGCTTTGCAGAGCTGCAGCTACAGTTTCTCCAAAATTACCAATTGGTTTCAAGGACCAGGGCCAGACTGCCGTGCGATGCCTATTTACAGGCNGAAAATGCAATCCTGGATTCCATGCATGGAATCTGTTACAATGATGGGCATGACCATGGATGGCGAAGGAATTTAACTTGTACAGTAGGGGCTTCACCAAGCATTATGCACCATTTCCCAAGCAGTCCCAAATCATATGGGGTGGGTGCGTAATAGTTAAGGTTCCTGGGTTCTGAAGTNCCATGTGACTGAGGGAGGGTAATACCTTCACACAGATCGCACAATTGTAAATTTTAGCCTGCTGTCAAGGTATTCTGTTAACATTATGTTAGCTGTCCATGGTTCTGAAGTCATTCATTCTGTTAATATAAATCCTTACCACAGCCTGTCTTTATAATCAATTATATAAACTTTGTTACATATCATATTATGTTTTGTGTAAACACAATACTATTTAAATGTTTTTAGACTAATTATTTCTAATATTACAATTAAAATATGTAAAAAAAAAACTTGCACAGATGTCTAGAAACAGGTCCTGTAGAAAAGAAATAACACATTGGCAACATAATATTTAATGATATTTAGTTCCATGGGGCTTTTTGTTTATTTTACATGACAATTAAGCTGAGGTTTGTGCACAATACAATGAGCATGTATGTTTTAATCCCTTTGTACCCCCACTCACATGTCACAATGTTACTTAGAAAACCCACTTTAATAGCTAAAGGCTGCATTATTTTCCTATTATGCAGAACATTTTGCAAAGAACATTTGTTTTTCGCAAAACAGTGAATTGAATATTCATGAATAAACATGCATAAACAAAACACAGCACAGGATAATGCTAGACNCATGAAACTTTCTTTTTTCAGGACCACCTCTGGGTTAGACACACACTTTGCATTTTGCTGACCTTTCATGTAATTCAGATGACTCGTGTCTGCTTTCTAACTGCACGGAGAGTTACTTCAAAACAAAATCACTTTCCAGGTTTTTAAGGGGGTTAGTGCAACAGTTAACAAGTAAATCANAATGAAAAATATATTGATATTACCCAGGATGACCATAAAGATTTAATATGCAGATGGGTAACGTCCACGCACAATCTGGTTAATTATGTTAATATTATGCAATGTTCAGCTCTTNTAACAATTGTTAGATTGATTAATTCATTTATTTATTTCATCAATTAATTAACGTTATAGCATATTGTGCGAGAGGTACAAATTAGAACGTGGGATTACAGCTTTTAAGTTTGTAAAGACATTTTCACCCTGCAATATTTGTGTTTCTTTAGTAAACCATAAAATTCAAATAGCATCTTTTATCATGGGTCTTGTCATTTCTTAGATATGAACAGGCAACAAGTCATCTGGTAACGCCTCTGCTGCAGAGCTGCACTGAGTCCCCGTTTCAGTTTGAAGCCAGCTGTCATCAGACAGATTCCCNGAGCTGAACAAGGGGAACTCATTAGCTAACGAAACCCTCTGTAGACTTTCTGTTACTAGTCCTTCAAGCTTGTTAAGATTTTAAGATTCTTTCACATGCTACTTTCCACAGGGATTTGATATTATCAACCATTTATCAGAACAAGATTCCAGGCTCCCTGTACTCCTATAACATATTTTTTTTTCTACGAGGCAGTCCTATCCTTGGTCTGTGGCCTGTAATCTNGCACTTAAGTAATTTCACAGAAGCACGGTTATTGCAGTTACCATGCAGAGAAATCAGTGTCGTTCTGACTGCTGCCCCCAAGTAGAATAGGAATCATAGCTCACACCAGTACACACGTATCCAAGCACTGAGGGACATAATACACATAGATTACAGAATAAGCTGAACATGACCTATAAGTGAATAATGGGCAAAACCCGTGTATTGTTACACATGTGTTATCTGCTGATAAAGTGAAATTACCAGTGACCCTGCTGTCCTCTGCTGAACCTTGAAATTACATAGAGTTGATGTGATGTATTAGCAGGAAAGAGCAATGACCTTGTGTTTACTTAAAGATTATTTGTCCGTTTCATCAGTCAGATGAGAATTCTGTCAACCTTTTTTCGTTACCCCCCCCCCTAAATTTTCCATAGATTCCCTTGCCAGAGGTGATAATCTGCGCATATGAGGACAGTAATCAAGATCTATCTGAATCACTGGCCACTGACCTCACTGTCTACAGGAGAGAAAAAAATACCTGATTCCTCAGTCATACAAGAGACAAGGTCTGACAACAGTTCTATTATTGTAGACATTGCACTATGTATTGGAAAAAAAATATAAAATACATATTAAGATTTTCGATTCTTGGTAATGTTCTATTGTGAGGTTATATTTGACAGTTTATACCCTGCGTTTAGCGTGATTTACTGTCTCTATGCTATAATTAATGTGTGGCTTGGCTTTGCATGCTGTTGAGGCCTGAATTTCTGTGACAAAATAACAATGAAAATGCTCAAAAAAAGCTTTTGTTAGATTACATCAATGCCTTCAAATATTTTCATAACATCAGAATAAAAAAAATGAATGTACGTGTATGCAGTGTGCCAGAAATTCCTTTGCTTTTAGTTTCATAGTATTGTGGTGACCCCATTATATGATTTATGTGGACTTTTATGCTCTTGCCTCTTAAAATTCACATCTATTACCAATATGGCAGTGTCCATCAATAAACCTGTCTAAAAGTGGTGAAGGGAGATAATTATCTTACAGGTTCTGTATAACTACCTGGTAAGACGCTGCACAATGTCAATGTGCTATGTTAAAAAGTGTCTTAATTCTAATTTGTTATAAATGAATGTTAGCCATAGGTGAATGCAGTGTTTTTGTAAATCCATAATAAAATGAAATATATAGCTGTAGTAGCCTGGGCAGGAATTATTATTGTGCTGCCCCAGGCATAGAGTTTAAGTTGATATTTCTTTTATAGACCTGCATAGTGTATTTTTGTAATGATTATTGCCTTAGGTGCCATCTAGTGGCCAATGTTGATAAGTTCTCTGTACTGGCTACACCATTCCCACCTAAACAGAAGTGAAACTGAAAGTATTAGGAGACCAGTTACCTCAATGTCTGCACAGAGAGAGGACCTGTGCTTTCTAATCCATTCCTTTGTTGGAGCATAGCCGGTAAGATTGTGAATAATTTCTAGCTATTACTAGCCTTAGTACACTGTTTGGGACAGTTATACTCTGTTTATACTCTGTTAAATAGTATATGTAATATATAAGCTGTATAGTTGTATAGCTCAGCCTGGACACATAGCCAGTCCTTATGTTACTGCTACTGTGTTTACACTGTTACTTGCTGTTCATATTGTTTGTATGTATGAACCTAATTGTATATATGTATTGATTGCCTATACTGTGTATGTACAATCTTGTTTGTTCCTAGTTTCACCCCAATCCTACAACTGGTTAATAAAGCTTCAGACTACTACACAGTCTCATTTATTGATTAGTAGGAGGGCGTTTATCTGCCTGTCGAGCTCCACACAGNCACCCGGTGTACGTGAAGCGGGGGCAGGACAATTATACAAACCAAGTGATCTCATAATCTACTGACAGCCACAAGTCAGAAAGGTGTTACAAATTCAAAACCAAGAAGCAACCTAAGGGCCTAAATTTACAGTGCAGGGAGATTGAAAAGTGGGGATGTTGCCCATAGCAACCAATCAGATTCGCGCTCACGTTCTTCAGTATGTAAAAGAAAACTGTCAATTTTGCAATGTAAATTTAGGCCTAGGTCTGTAATGATAGTATAACAAGAGCAGGTAATTTAACAAAACCACAATTTTAAACACTGGGTCACACATATAAGGACCATAAAAAGTAATTAGTCGCAAAAAAAGATGTTTAGTGGAAAGACATTCAATCTCCTAATTAGNGAAATAAAAGATATACTTACAGCCAGTTAACCAGGTACATTGTATACTGTACTTTATAGCCTGATAATGATATATGTGTTTAATTCAATAAAAGACATACACAATGTCTTTTCACATAACTGACATAATATTGTAATGAGTGTGTGCCCAAGAGGGCCAGTTCTGCAATTAGACAAGGTGGTTACTAGAGCACCTGTCATGGAGGAAGGCTAATGTGGTACAGAGGACAATAAAAGCCACTGTATAGATATAGAGATAGGGCTAAAGGCGGCCCTAGGTTTTGCAAGACCATAGGCACTTAGAAGGGGCCACCCCGGCGCTCCTGACTGCCTGTGGCAGTGGGGGTTGAAGAGGGAGCAATTACCTGAGTCACAGGGCNCTAGCGNGGCCTCCTANATGGTCTACGCCTAGTNTTGTGGAAATCAAAATACANCATTAACAGCTGCTTCCAAATTTTAATTGGTTATTATTANTAACAATATCAAGATGAACAAAGAAGNGACATACAGCATTTTCACTTACATGTAATCTAATAATCATGCCCCCCTTTTATTGTTAAACAACACAGNTCTTATNCACATTTAGAGACCACTCCACCTTGTAGTTGAACCAATCAAAAGTATCTGCACGTAGTCTTCCAAAGTGAGCCCTTTGGAAACTTGGTGGAGAGGGTTAATAGCAAGATGGGATGACATAGCAGATATTGTGAATAACAAGTTGTTTTGTTCATAGATTACAAGATAACAGCAGAGCAGAAAAACACATTATATTTAAAATTTAAAATTAAAAGTGGAGAAATGTTTAATTTTCTGTTACACTGGGGACACCTCTGGCTAGGTCAATGGTTTGGACTTTGCCTAGGAAACCCAGAGACCAAGCACTAGCNCTATCAGAAAGTCTGCCGCATCTGCCACCAAAGCCAGTCCCATATTGGGCTGCCATGAGTTNAGTCAGTAGGTTCACATGGGATTAGGATGATAATAGGATTAGGATGATAATGAAGTATTACATAAAGTAATGCTTCATTATCCATTCGGGTCCTATTATAGCTTTACTCTTCAAGAGAAAACACATTCACATTGTATAGAAGCATCCTACAGAATTTGTAATGCCTTTCATGCATAAATCACAATCTGATCAGTAAACTGATTTATGGATGGAATCTTAAGAGNTTAGATATCAGTGTAAGAAGTATGGGGTTCTTTTTCATTGGGCAAATACAAATAGGGTTTAATTGGTACCCATTGAGGAAACAGCAGCACTACATAATAACATGTCATACTCACTGGTAATCCCATCCCTCTCCCTGTGTGGAAGATGTAAAGTCTGAATACGGCAACTTGCATAGAGTAGGATCCAGTCCTTACATACAAATCTGTGTTCACCATGGTGACAGTTTGCATGACGAGGGTTTTGTATAATGTAATCTCACACAGCAAAACAGCACAGAAGTGAATTAATAGTTCTATTGTGTCATCCGTTTACAAAACAAAAACCTTGAAACCGGTAAAACTCCATTGTTTTAATTCAACTCTCTTTAAAAGCAATGCATCCTCTAGTTTTATGGAATACACATTTATTTAGATGAAAAAAAGCATACTTAAAAATTTANATTTTATTTAATATCAAATATTTTTGAAAAATGTAACAAAAGAATTCATTATTAGTTCATAAAATCCATTCATATACAGCTTTATGGTCCACATCCTCCAGCTGCNATCCCCAGGTGACACCCTACCAGAGCGATGACCTGGTAAAGCAGCTGCGAAGGGGTAGACCTGGCCCAGATATCTGAGAGCAGGTTAGGAGTATTTGCAACGGTTTTATGCCTCTCATGACACACATCCAGTCATTTACATATAGCTCATAAATGCATCTGAGTGATAAGTGCTACTAATTCTTTTGGTAATAGTGCATAAATGTAACTTTATGGGTTAGCGTAAATATCAGCATCTCTTGGGTTTAAGGATTAATGATTTGTGTCACACTGGAAAATATGTGGGTAACAAGTACAATAAGTAAAAAGAAAAAAACTAATAAATATGCACAGCCTCTGCCATCCACCTGAAGTTTCCACAGAAGTCCTATCTGTCTTTTTCTCAGTGCTGTGACCTTCATCTGGCAGAAGCTGTTCTGTAAAACCTTTCATTCTGTGCATATGTAGCTTGAATTCTGTTAACCTCTTCCCCCTCACTGACTAAACATATACATCACTTTATAAACATAATAGAATATTGCAGTGGTTCCCAAACTTTCTCAGTCGAGGCACCCTTAGGGTCTCCATAATTTTTCAAGGCACCCCTAAGACACAATTTTTAAGTTTTTGAGTCAGAATAGAGTAATAACTATTAAGTTAAAGACATCATTACTTCAGGTTGATATTAAATCTTGTTTATCTCCTATACGAGATGTAAAATTGTACTTCGAAGTAACACTATCAACATAGCACCATGTTGGAAACAAAATTCTGCGGCACCCCAATGAGNGTGTCGCGGCACCCCAGGGAGCCACGGCACACAGTTTGGGAACCACTGGAAAATTGCCTCTTGGAAAGGGCAACTTAAGATGGTGACTGGACTGGTGGTGTGTTACATGTATGTGTTATTAACATTATGTGGAACTAGATGTTCTGAGGACAACATATACCCATAATAATGTATTGGGGACAAAGTATACATGGATGATAACACCATGCAATGCTAGATTATATTGTGCATGTATAGAATGTAGAAAGTAGTTTCATAACCATGTAATGATTAGAAGGAGTTCCTCTCCTGTCCTGTCCTGTCCTATTCATTGTTGGAGTATATAGTTTAAAATACAAAGTCTCACCATGAGACTGACTGCAGAAGTGCCCACTTAACCAATCTAACTTGACAGGGGTTCCTCTATACCAGTTTAACATTAAACCCTAGTTGACGGTAAGTATCATTTATGTGTTGTATATATTCCTAATATATCTGTGATATTTTATTTAAGAATTGTATTGTGTTGTCTCCTATAATTCTCAAATGCAAGTTTTATAGGGGCTGATCCAAAGGTGGACACAAATCAGCATTCAGTGCTGCACCATAAATGTAGGGTCACATCCTAAGGGTTGAGTTTAACCCCTGCATTGTGGCGGCTGTGGCTGCTAGAGTGGTTGCCATTAATGCTTGGGGGTGTCCGAATCCTCTATTGTGTTGTTTGTAACTGTAGCTAATGACAGCCGCATGGCTGTTGATTTCTGTTGCTAGGCAACAATGGCTGTTTATTTATATGATGGCAGTCTTGTTGTTATGGCACAAGGGCAGACGGTACCTAAGGCTGTGCTTTTGAATGCGAATGGGAGATCCATATTGGCGTGAGTGTGTGGGAGGTTGGTACTCATGGCTGAGGAGAGCAGTTAGGTAGTGGTGGTATAGCTAAGTGCACAGTTAGTTGTAGGGGAAGCAAAGGAGACAGATTTGTGCTGAATATTAAGCTGGCATCCATGAAAATGATATTGTTCTCGTGGAATGTCGGCCCCAACAAATGTTCTCCTGGATGGTCTGCGGGCCATCCACGAGAACGATATCATTCTCATGGTGGGCACTAAAATAATACAGTAAACCTGTAAAAAAAAGAAATAAAAAATAAAAACATACTTATGTTTCAGGTGTCTTTTGCTGGGCACTGAAGCAGTGCCCAGCTCCTTCTTCTGATGCTCTGGTGCCTCCATCATGTAGGGAGAGGATGCAGTATATGCGTACACATATACAACATACTACATTGGACGCAGCAGAGCATTGGACGCGAAGTAGCATTGGAAGATGAAGCTGGGCACCGCTCCGTTGCCCAGTGAAGACATCTAAAACTTAAGTATGTTAATTTTTTGTTTTAAACAAACAAACAAACCCATATTGTTGATCAAATGGAAAATCCGATTGATGCTGAACTATGAGGAAATACATTTGTTTAAGTTTTTCGGCTTTTTATTAGAGATGTGCGCCGGGCATTTTTTGGGGTTTTGGTTTTGGTTTTGGATCTGGATCTCCCTTCGTGTTTTGGATCTGGATGTGTTTTGCCAAAACCGCCCGTGTGGGTTTTGGTTTTGGATCTGGATTTTTTTGCAAAAAATGCTAAAAATGGCTAAAA